>LUCH01003978.1:5709-56734 GCA_013368495.1 Paragonimus heterotremus
GACGAATGTCGACGGAAATTCCAGTCGACCTCCAGAATTCAAACAAGCATCATACTGGTTGAGCGGCGTTCCCAACGGTAGTGGCTGAAACATTTTTATCCTAGTGAATGTAGCCTACAATGGCGCGGATTCATTATACAGCTACGAGTGAAACTGCCATACCCACGCCAACACATTGCCTTTGATGTTGGTGATTTGTAGGAAATTCGCATTCACGAGGTAATGTGAACCGGCGCGGTGGTACTGGCAAGGCAACTCTCACGTTGCAGGGAGTTTAGGATTTTGGGGACGTTGAAGTTGTTCTTAGTACATACACTATATTCGCGTCGTGCGAAAATGATCATTCATGCATAAAACTCCAGTGGTGTCATCCTTTCAGTTCAACTTATCCCAACAGACTCGAACGTGGTTACGTATGTAATGACTGGTACTACGTAGTTTTACATAATAATGCGATAAACAAATAGACTGTCACAATTTATAAACATCGGAAAGAGATAGAATAAGAAGAGGTAAAATTGTACAGCTGCAGTTCTATTGCTCAAGTCGGTAGTTTTGGAAAAAACAGCGTCAAAGTTTTGTGCTCATCTGATTGAAGCAAAAAGCACAATTGCGTGCAGAAAATGACATTGCCAGTGTGTAGAATATATTAAAGCATTTGCGGTGGAAATTCACGTGAACTTATATAAAATCGGTTCCATCGGCCACATTCCAACGATAACGTTAAATGTAGTTGCAGCCCGATACAGGTTCACACAATAGTAAAACCTTACGATGCTGTTTATTAGTTTCGTCAAGAGATCACGGCGGCGTTCACTGGAATCAGCAGCACGCGTACGTTCAAGTCTCTGGTTTCAATGCATACATCACTTATCCTAATTGAAGTGATTCGCTGAAATTAATGTAACATTGGATGCACAACGATAAGATGTCATTTACTCCAAATGATTGTGACGTAGTTTATCTTTGCTATGTCCCACCAATATGTCGACCTAACCCTATTAAATCCCTATATAACTGTACTGGCCTGAAGATGGATTATCAAAAACACGTCTTCATTCTCATTATCGTAATGGAAATATTTAAAACGCTGAGTGCTACAGAACAAATCATTTAAACAAAGAATTTTATATCATTGTTATGGTAATTCAATGGCCATTTTGACATGCAACTGAAAAACTAATTTCCTTGAAGTACTCTTCTATGTGATAAGGACACTGACCAAAATTCGATGAGGGCATCAGTTGTCAATTTCTTTATGTTTCCTAAGCCACATCCCTGCACCTAAAGTATAGCCACTTGATTCTCCTGTAAGCGACTGTTTCAAAATCTAATATAGGAAGATGGCAATTTGGTGGCTGACTCAATTGGTCATCTCATTTTTACACAAGGAGTGGAAATTTTAGGGTGCAATACTATCGCACAAGTTGACACGGAATAATTTGTATGCCGTGACAACTGCCAGTTGTCGGCACCACACATGTCTTGGTATCTCCGGGTAAGTGATAGTTCCGGTACATCTTTTAGCTTCTGACTCCAAGGAACCTCACGAATTGTTGACGATATACTAAGCGTAACCGCATCCTATCTTCTGGCGTAAACTGTAGTCACTGAAGTGCACATGAGATTTTAATGCACCCAGATCAAAGTGTCAATAATCTGATGAAATTCAGAAATGTCAAAAGTGAGTACTAACCATTATTCATTCCTTTATCGTCCCATCCATGTGACAATATAAGGAAATAGTAGAGGCCAAGGAGAATTACCTCAACAGTTTTGACTCAGTCATTTCAAAGCATGTTATTATGGCATGGTAGTCCTTAAAAGTCGTCTTATTTCATAGTCGGAACAAAATCAAGTACCGTTAAATATTTTTGGATGAAATATGAAAAAAATAAACGTGACTGAATTCTAATATTTTTTCAGCTGAATGAAATTAATATATTTTAAATATTTCTGAAAGTATATAAATCAAATTACCAGACAGAGCACCTACAGTTCATCAGTTGTAGACAAACAGTCTTGATGAGAAAACTGGAATACATTGACTAAGTTACGAAAATACTAGCATGATGATGAAAATGTTTTCATTATTTTCGCAATAACAGCCCATTATTAGCCTCATAAAGCCTTATAAATAAATTCATTACGATTTTCGACATGGAATTCATGATTCTCTAACCTGTTTCAACGATATCGTCGAAATGGAAGTGTACGACCATACGATGATGGCAATGTATTTCAACAGGAATACTAACATATTTGACAGTGAAACATGTATGATAACGTTTCTTGCTTCATTGTCTACAGGGAATTCATACATTTTACTCTCCTTTTGCAGAATTTCTAGTGGATATTGATGGACAAAATTTTGCTCCTGGAAATGGTTGCAATTGATATTATCATATGACTGCTTTCATATTTGATGCATATGGAACGGTGTTGAAAGGACATTATATCTCACTCTACCACCGAGACCCCTCAGAAGTTAATTTAGTCCACTATAATGCATTATTTCTAACTTGATCGAGGTAGTGGGGCGTTCATGCGAAATACAGCACATAACAGATTAACCCAAGCTGCCTGCCGATCGCTAGAAGATATATTTTTCAGTCAATCACTACTTGATATTTGGGACGTCATTTTTCCATCGCGATTCAGCATAGTGTTACCGTCAACATGGCGTTCAGCAAAATTGAAGATGGTAATTAGTATACTCCCTAAACACTTCAAATAAAAGTTTGTCATCATCTCCTGCAAGTGCTTGTTCTCCATGTTGTTTATGGTAAAAGTCAATCGGATGGAACGACCAAGAATATGAATGCGCACTGCATACTAAAACGTTGTTCACAGCCTAATTGAAGTGGATGGAGTAGCTACTAATGTCAGTGCATACTGTATGATCCACAGGCTAGTTGTAAAACAGTACACATGGAAGCAATGACTAAGGTGAGTAGTAAAATCGGTCACTACATGGCGTATGTGACGGTGGAAGTTAGCAACTATATTGGAGCTTATTTTCAAAATTGTCCCGGTAAAAGTTATGCTGTCCATGAAAGCTCAGTGCAGCAGGACCGTAAATGCTTCATCAAGTGTTGGATGTGTTCAATGAACTGTGAAACCTTTGTTTAAGTTTTTGTGATGGTTCCAGAAATACAGGGATTATGTATTCAGAGTAGCTCAATGTCGGAGCTAGCTTCAACACAGTAATAATAACAACCGGACTAAGCAAAACAGGTAACTTATCTCTCGAGTGTAATTGTACAGTCTATTTTCAACAACGCAATAAAGTAACTGTACTCAGAAACAGGTTTAGTGGCTATTATTACCTGTTCCGACCTAAGAGAACTCGATGCAAACCACTCGCGACATGCCATACCCACTTGCTGACAAATTTATGTTGTGTCCTTGAGAACGAACATCAAGTAATTATGAATGCACATGTCTACTCCCAAGAAGTTGTTCATGGGATCTGTTTCGTGGACCATAGTCGTGTTGAAAGACATACGGTTTTCTTCGGCACAGTAACAGACTATTCGGGCTGTCATGCATATTCGGGTTAACTACGCCTCAGTCGTAACAACCTCACCTATGAAGCTCTTTTGAGTGTACTGCAGTACCACGACTGAGTAACTCGCTCCTTGAGTTGGGCTCCAATTCACCCTTCTGCTTAAAGCAGCATAACATTTTTCAGATCAGATGTGTGCAGACCAGAATTGTTCAGCGTTCGTTACGGGGTACGGAGTGACACGCACATCCGAGACTGCGAGCAAAGCTACTTTTACTTGCGTAGGGCTTAGTATTACTTCCCGGCTTCTGTTCCAGTGCCTATTATGCCTTGGAGATGTTGTAGCCCATCAGAATCTACACGCTGTTCTCGACTGTCAAATGAAAGAATGAAAGCGCGTCCACTCGCCTATCCCAGATAGTTGGGCGTGCTCAGCCTGTGTCATGGGTAATCGGTTCCTTATATAAACTGAACCGCCTGCGACAAAATGCTGCTGGTTTATGGAGTGCAACCTATATGACACTGAACTGCTTGAGGTTGCACGAGTTCCGTGTAAAATGCGAAACACGATCTTCCTTGCAAACCAGGAGTCCTTGTGACAGATTCATTGATCAACATAGTGTTAGACCCGTTATCCAAAGGAGTACGTTGTCACGAACGCTTCCGGCTCAACTTCATAGGAATGAATCTCAAATGAAAAACGCAACCCCGCACAATGATAACTTTACTTGCTTGTCGTGAAATAGATCTGGTTTGTTCTCATAAACCAATAAGCAATGACGTCCACCACAACCGGGTATCACGTATGTGTCTGTATTCCTCGGGACTTTGCTACGTGGATTTTCTCCGAGTAAATGAAACCGCATCCGACGTTTTACAACATTGCCTTGCGTCGCTCTAACTACTGACTGGTGAAGTAAGCAGTCAGATATATTGTGACTATACTTACACAACGGATATTTTGGGTTCATCCTTTCTTAAGGAACACCTCCTCCAACGTTACATTTTAGATACTTGACTTCTGAAAGTCCAGAAGACCCTGGGTTACTCGTTCTGTTTCCCAGGTGACCAGCCAGCTGACCGTGCGGATTGCACTAGCGTAAGGGATCGACGAATGATTGTAAGATGCATGTCTTGATGACTTGCACGCTATGTGCATCACGTTGGCCTGCTTTCGTTTTTGCATACGCTGCAAACCCTTCCTACGAATTTATGCGCTTAATTGGATGGTTATGAGTACAGTTTCCAACCAACCAATTCTTTGATTATCTCCAGCAACATCCATCTTAGCAGGTGGACATTCTGTCTCTCGCATGGCGACTTACTAATGAATACGTGACTCCTCTATTTGCGGAACATCATAGAAGGAGGATGGTTAACAAGAAGGGACTGAATGAAGGTCGGGAACAGGGTCACCATCTTTCTATCATACACACGATAATCGTTATGTACTCAACACAGATATCTACTTCAAAACTGCTGGCAAGTTTTGTCAAACGCGAACTTTGTGTACAGTAATATCTTGCTAGAAGGGCTGACTGGAAAGGTTGTCCAAATGTGAAAGCTGTAATCATTTATGAGTGACCTACAACGTAAACAAATATATACATTCATATGAATGAATTCTGAGATAAAAAGTAATCAAAACTAATTCCTAGATGAAAATAAAGAAGATGGGAATGAAACAATAAATATCTTGATTCTTGCTCATCTGACCAGAAGCTTTCGGGTGTATAACCCTCCGGTCTTTCGTCGACATAATTTAGAAGCTGCAATCAGGAGTCATTTAAGCAAGCAACTACGTGAATGTGATGGTTCCAGAAATATAAAACTGAAGCAATTAACTTATCTCAACCTTAAAATTAATTTCGACGTAGTGATAATAGTTTGCCGAACTTGAACAATTCATGTAGTTACCTTTCTCGAGCGGAGTGATAGAGTAAAACACCAGTAATTGAAAATAAACTTGGCGTAAATCACCACAATAGATTCAGCGTCCCATCATTCTAAATGAAGATACTTCCAATGGGTTTGATTCGCCCTACTGCTCCAAAGGGGTTTGGAGTACACGGTGGAGGTAATTGTAGAGACAGATAAATCCTGAGATATACTGAGACAGAAAGTAGATTCCGTTAACTTCCAACTCTGAAAATCAAGGCACAGAAGAGAACGAGTAGACGAAGCACGAACGTCATCCCATCCTCGAAAATAAAGTGGAATGGAAATTACCAAATACGCAATGCTGTGCAAACATCACAGTGGATTCATTTCATACCTATCTGTTTTTGTAAACATGTCCGTCAGTTGTGAGTTCCGAATATAAAACGTTATCGTATCCTCCAATCACTTAGCAGTTTACATTCTAACGGTTATGAGAAAGGCGCAGTAAATATGCCAGCAATCAGTCTTTGTTAGCAGATCTCATTGAGCTACGTTGACTGTATCTTTGTGTTGTAAACTGGGAAAATAGGTAGATTTGGGGACAGACCACCTACTCTCTACAATGTGTTTGTCCGTGTTTTGTAGACATTATGCAAAGCATAAAGGGGAAACTCTGGTAGTATACGGTATGCTTGTTACAGATAGATTTAACAGGAACGGTAATGTTGTGGATTGTTGACAAATCGGTTCGTTCGGTTACATTTTCGAAGGTTGGAAAGCTCTTCGCATCCAGAGAAGTTTGATTTGGTCACAAAAATAAGTGTATTCTTCTAAAGATTTAGGAGATTACAGGTAGTTCTCTGAAGTTATGTATTGCACGTGTTTACCTGTCAGTTTCTACGAGAGACCAAGATCTAATCTCGGTGCTACTTCAGTCACCTTTATACTATTTTGCACACAACGGATTGTATGCTTTCATTCACCTGTTTGAGAGACCATTGTTGTTCGTGCTCTCAGCAGAATCGTTTATTTGTAACGACAGGGAAGCTTTTTTTGTTAAGTGACTTATTTCCTTAAGTTACACTTTGGTAGGTTTCGCACAATTTTGATCGTCTGTTCTATTTGGGCATGGGTTTTTGCGGTTGGTCCCACTGAAGGCTAGAATCAGTTACCATTGTTTTTATCGACCACTTTGAAAAAACATATTTATAATTTTTGTCTAGCCATGAGCAGTTCATTCATTCCTGTCGCTTCCGTGTTCAAATATTAGGAACGATTAACCTAAGGAAAAAAATAGAGCAATTTCCCCTAATCTTTTGACTGATTGCTTTGTAATTTAGTTGCCGTCAACAAAGTAATTATTTCGGAGGGGTTGTTTTTCATTAGTTGCAGCTGATAGTGGTTGCTGAAACAACCTATTTTACGCGCTTGATAGCTGGACGCCTAATCTCCCTAGCTACTCTCACCTGTTAGTGTCGCCTAACGATTCACGAGATCACTCGTAATTCACCTATACCATACGCTCGATCCCCTAGTCATTTGCACATTTATTTTGCATTCGGTGCCACTTAAGTTCACCTTGATACAATCGATCTATTTCACATTTACGTTCGTATAGGAGTTAAAGTGTCTAGTGTGAGGTACACGACTCTGCGGCCAACACGGACGTCCATTGAGAGCATGTTCACTGTTTTGAGTGTGTTGAGGATGTAAATTAAAAATTTAACCTAAAATAAGAATAGCTTTAGTATGGTGCTAATTTCTCTGTGTGTGGGTGGAATTAGAGATGTCTATGAGAATGAAAAGCGTGAGATCTTTTGTGAATGACATCTAGCCTATATCAACCAAGCGTAACCATCAATAGTAAATTTTTATAAACGGTCAATATATTCATCAAGTGGCGTTGGTTGGTGTACGTTCGGTGGTTTACTGCCCAACCTGAGTTAATCCGTCGATTGCAGAAGAGAGAGTGAGAAGGGAATAGGGGGGGAGGACTAAGAAGATTGCTAAGCCGAACAAATGTGTGACAAAGATACATGGGTTGACTCAATACCAGCGGGATAATAAACACTGTTACGTTTGCGACTCCAAAACTATGAAGGCAGTTGCACCAAGGTGATGGATCATGTGTCATGTTGCAAAGGGTAAGAAAATTTGTTTGGACGAAATTGGTGACCAGAGTCAAGAGTAACCTTATGCCAGGACCTTTTTAACAAGGGAGAGGCGTAATTGACCGTTGAGATAACTAACCCTCAGAATGATTCCGGGTGTCCTAAGAATCCTCAAGATCTGCTACTGTCAATTCTGAGATCAAAATATTTGTAATGCTCAAAAGCCAGCCGTAATGCCATTCAGACAAAGTGGAATTTTGTACTTCTGGTCCAGTTCATTACCAACTTCATCGCAGTGAGCAATCGCCTTCAGAGATGCGAAATGCTGGGAGTTACGATCTCGGACTCTCAACACTCTTGAAGTGGCACGTAAAAAGAACTTTCCATCGAAGTATGGTAATAGGTTACTGTAATTTGTATGAATGAGGAACAGTGATTAGAAGCTTATTTTAACCACTCGTTATATGGCCTTGTACATCCAGGGTGTTAAATGGGATCGCAAATGTTTACGCACAAGCAACATAGCGCAACGTCCACTTCCCGACAAATGACATCCTAGCTGGAATGGACACAAAAGTAAAGGGACATCAATCTCTCCAATCATAGCTTGCTACAAGTTCCAACACAGTGGTAAGTTTTTGGCTATATTTTCGTTAATAGTAAAAACAACTGCCACTGAAATCAAATTGAATATGAGTTTCCGTCACGTTAAGCTTGATTTGTTAATCTCGCTATAATGGCAAGAGCTCCAATAGGGGCCATATGATGTAAATCAACCTCAAACGATGGCCGATTTGCAAGCAAGTATATAAATTACTAAGCTAGAAAGTTCACCGCTCAGGGCGTTCTTCTGTTTGCTGAACCAGTCATTTCGGTCTCAAACGACTTATCAACAAATGAGCTGAGGTTATCGGCCCCAAGAGACAAATATTTGGTCAAGAGCACTCAACAACTTATGGCTGAACCTCTAAGCACGAACTGCAAAACGCTGGCATTTGAAATAGCATGCTCGGGGAACCATTAATCACTACAACCATATATCCGGTTTACTTAATCCATCAACTCCCCCAGCAACTCCAGGTTTTTCACTCTGTTGCAAACTGTATGTTAAATCGCTGCTGGCGATTCAGGGTAATTCACTCAGTAACGCGTATTTGACAATTCCAATAACGCTTATTCAAACGGTCGAGTTAAGGGAACTACTTTCCAAGTTCAAAAAACGTCAGAAAAGGCGATCGAAAAGATTGGAATTTATACGGTACTGTTTAATAAAATTACAACAAAGGTACTATCTCACTTTGAATGTGAATCAATCGGGTATACAAATGATCCAGCAAAGGAATTCAAAATGGGGCAACTAGGCACGTGTTCACAAACAGCCACCAGTCAACGGGAAATGACTTCCTCAATATAATCGGGTACAGATGAAGATGAGAACGTGTTAATTAATAACAAGAGGGAAGTTTCAACAAATAGACAATGATAGTTGTAAGAGGGAAAAAATAAACATCTTATATACAATTATGATACAAAATTCATTATGATCGTTTACTGCACACAACAAAGAAATGAAGGCAGATTAGTGATAGGCTTTCTACAAACAAACCAAACATACCTCAACGGATTCATCGTTCCGCATCATACCAGGCAAAAGACGACAAACATACCAGACGAACTTCAACAAATCCACCATTGTATGTTCTTTGAAACACTCTACTCAGGAAGATTAATATTTTTCTGGGTGGTCAGTTAAAATACTTAGGTTAACACCAATGTAAAAGTGGAGCGCGAAATTAAAATTAATAAAAGAACATGTGAAACAGAAGTTGATGAGAAAATTATTTGTTTTTGCCTTTCAGACTGTTCCTATGTTCGTTTCTAATTGTCACATACTTTGCTAGTCTGACTTCATTTAACAGTGAGTTGCTCACATGCTTTATACTGATTAGTTCTTTCAGATGTATGATTTACTTTACTACACACTGAGACAAAAATGTGGCCGCTGTTCATCTGTTGTAACATTTTACCTAATGCTGTCTCTCTTCTATCCTAAAGAGTATGTGTGTGTTGAAGCGAGCCTGACCTTCATGTGAGGAATTCTTGCTTATCTGGTTAAACAGCGTAAGAATCTATAAACAGCGCAGAATTTGTGGTCCACTACTTTCAAGCTGTTCGAACTGGTTGGATTAATGCACGCTGTTTTGTTAGTCCTGGTCACATTTAGTGGTAAGTGACTTTGATACGTATGGGTAGCCTGAATGCATATTTACAACTAAGCACTATTAGCACGATTGAGAATTTCAGTCGAATTTCAGAAATAGTACATGTAACCGTTAAGGTGACTAGATAAAATTCCAGTAATCTTGTCCTTAAATTTTCATGTACTGACTTTTACATCTTCTGTTTTGTGTTCGGATCTTAACGAAATATTTCTAACTCTATATAGTGAAATGAATAAATGTTCAAGGTGCCTGTCTCCTTATTTATTTCTGGATAGATGTCATCAATTTCATAGAAAGTTTGGGATAGCGAGAAGGAAATCCTTGACTTCAAAAACATTTTCAACTTATCACGTAACTCAGACTAAGGAGGTTAGTTCGTTTCAACAGCGAACAAATCGGACTTTGTTTACTCGAATCACCGGGCACTTTCCAATTTGGCTCATAACCCAGATGGCCGATTTGACAAAGTTATTCACTCAAGAAGACTAGCTATAATGTAATTCACCCATTGACGACCTACTATTGACGGCAGGCAGAGTGGACGTGGCCAGCACACTTGGTATCCTGTTCTGTGTAAGAAGAGAGATATTCAATAGTCTGAGGAAGGCCTTACTAATCAAAAGTATCGAACTTCTTTATGCGTTCAGAGACAAATTGTGTTTGCATCACAGTTACCACGCTACCTCGGCATAAGGGGATGGTAAAAGTTCACCGATAAGCACACACATTTATATGTATTGATATCATGACTCTCTCTGCCTCCCCTCTGTCCACGTTTTCATTATAATCTACTTACACTTCCATTTTCAAGCTGTTCAAAATGTTGATTCATAAAATACCACACGGCTTACTTCGTTTGATTGTTCTCTTATACTCATAGTTTGGAGATGTCTATTACGCTTCTAACCAAACTGATCCCATGAGAGAGTAGTGTAAGGGAATGATTGTACATTAGGGAGAAGCAAACAATTTTTAAACTTGTATGTTTCCAGGGCAATATGCTTCGTGAATACTAATCACACAGATATTTGGTCAAGCGGAAACGTTGAGATAAAGACATGCAGAGCTGTAGTTAAGGCCCACAGATAGACAGATGAAGACAGAAATTAAAAATAACAGTAATGATTACCAAGGAAACCGCGGTGTCAACATAAGTTGGTTTTAAGCAATAGGAGGATTACAGCATTTAACAGAGGAGATTTTTATGTCGGATCGTCTGTGATTGCTTGAAGCGTTTGGTAAAAATGTTTCCCTGTCAAAGCCTTGGTTATAAACCACTAGCCTTCATCTCTGTTTACTCAAAAATATGACATGTTACTCTGCAACCAACTTGATAGTAACTAATCCCGATTTTTCGAGGCCTTATAAACATTCGTCCATTTTTCTTCCCTCTGTGGCACTTTGTTTGTGTTCTATTTGGAATTACCCATAACACTTCCTACGTAGAGTGGATCATCCAGAAGTCAGTTGAGAGAATACAAACTACCGGTGTAACAGTTTGATAAACATGTGCACTAATCTCTTCAAAACCCACGCTAGTCGTGTGTCCGGGGTAATTCAGTCATAGGTGCAGCTTACGAAAATATCAGACGAGTTGTGTTCACATTAGTGTAGAAAGATGCTAAGTCTCCTAACTCTTACTCCGTTATGTGTAGTGGCTACCTCAAATTATTTACAGGCTGTAATTATAATTTGTTTGCTGGAAAATATTATGGTCAAGCAAAAAGTAGTGTAAACTACTAATTCAAATTTTGGGGACGGTGACGTCGAAAGCTTTACCAGTCGTTATAATCAGCTGTAGCTATTTGCAAGTATGTAGTAAAACATAATGTAAGAATGTATATAAATAATACACACGCATTATTTTTACATCGAAGGGGCATACTGAGAAGTGTTTTCACTTGGCTTTATTTTCTTGCTCTCACCTCACCGTGTGCCCCCGCGTTTATTCATCTAGCTGCTGGTTTACTGTGTGCTACGAATGCAGAACTGAAGCAGAAGAAACCAAGAGTGCCGAGACAAACGCCACCAAAGCAAGGTACGGGAATTCAGTTTTGGGTTGATTACAACAGGATATGTATTTTACACAACGGAAAATGACACTTTGCTGTTCCTGTTCGATAGCCGTTAAGACCAACCATTTGGATGTTTCTAACAGTTCCATTCTCCAAGTATATGGGCCAATAAACTCGGATGTAACATACTTGGTGTGATTAAGAACGGGTGAAGTTACCGGAAACAAATATTTGAAAGGAAAATATTGACATGAACGCAGCCTAGAAAATTGTCCCTTCTTATGGTTCCAGAATGCCTACACATAAGCATAGTTTAAGTGACTGAACTGAAACTTTAACTGCCGCTTAACTACCATAGTCAGCACCTAAACTCATAACAATAACCCCCTGTTCTGAAAATACTTCGGAATCAGTCAGTTTTGTTAAAGCCATCCTATCAAACAGTCTAGTTTATATATTAAACCAAAAGAATGAATTCAGAAACCACTCGAGACTCACTCTCATTTAATGGACCTATGAAAAAAGCGGGACTTTCGATTATTTCACGTTGAATTTAACATATGGCTGATCGTAGCCCCCGCACTGAGGCAAACCTTCTTACTAGCCGACTTCCAGAAACAAATATTCAGCACAAATTTCGTTGTTATCAATGGCGGATTTTCTCTTCCGGAATGAAATTTACACTTCGGCTCCGATTCTTTACTACTTGACTGTCAACCACAACGCCAGTAACATCACAGTTGGCATAATTAAATGAACACACAAACGCTCAACCATAATCTGGTGTGAACGGTGTTCAACCTGAAAGATCGTTTCAAAAGAAGAAAAAGACAGAAGCGCTTTGTTCAATCCAACGAATAATCCAGTGGTCATCTTTTCCCACTTAGTTCCGAGCCGTTGTTTTGATGGATTTAACTGAAGACAGTTTGAATTATGGATAAAAGTTGAGAGTTGTGATTATTTCAAATTGATCACAGCACACACTTCAGTAAAACCCTCTTGTTCAGATACAATTTTGGGTTAGTCCATCTGGAAAGGAATCACCTGTTAGCGCTGAGCACTATAAAATATCGTCGTCGAGAAAGAAAATTTCATTCATACTGTCGATGGTATTTACGCAGAAGCTAATTCAATTCAGCGAAGATTTAAAACTGCTATGCAACATTCGGTAGGCAGTTGAATTGTGCGAACGCCAGTCAAGTCCATGAAACCTAATTGATGCGAAATTGAGGAAACATGACGTTTGTAGGTCAGTGCTCAAATATCTATGACAATGACCTCTAATTTAGTAAAAACGTTTCAGAAAACTGGTTGACTGTTAACCAAGCGAGAGCGAATACAGTGATCTGCTTTACCCACTGACAATGTGGTTTTCGAAAGAAATCGAATTTCACTCATTAAATCCTATTTGTCGGTTTTGTGCACTCTATATGAAAAGGTGCAACCTAAATTAAATTCGGGTTTCATCGCGGTTTGAAATAGAAGCTAGTACATATCCTTCACATGCACGGGATTTGGATTTGGGCGGGATTTTCAACAGATAATCGTGTTGACCACTGTTCCATTGACATCACGTTAAGCAGGAACGAATTATCATAGGCAAACTGTCATCCACGTCGCCTTTGAGCTCAGACTGTCTGACCGTTTTGATAGGAATCACGATAATTTTGCTGTCAATTCCAATGGATAACCCTACGATTGAGACTCTTCTTCAGAGCAAACTCACAGAAATCTTTAAACTTGCTGGACGGCAATCTGATCACTGGCTAGTGGTAGGGAATTCTAGTTTAAACAATCTGAACATCACTCAAGACCATCTGCAGTATTAGCGTTCGAACGAAATATTCGTCTAACTCCTTTGAAAAGAAGTGTCAGACTGAAGTTTTGCTCCATTTGGAGAGCACTGGTAGTCAATATGGCTGCCCCATGAAAGCAAGACCGGAGTTCTGACCCCGACCAAGGCAAATACATGTATTCGTGATTAACTTGGAAGCGAGGGTAATTCAAATGTAGTGCCGTTCTTTGAAATGGAGTGGTTGAAAAATCCATGGGAATGCGAAAGCTGTGAGCGATTTTCTAGTTTATTTCATTTAGTATCTTCTGTCAGTTACCAGTTAGCTCAAAGTCATTTCTTTCATACTCAAAACTAATTGCCTATGATGGCTAAGTGTACTTTGTTAAAAATTCCAGTTCACTTTTGCAGACTACTCGGTCGTTCTGATCACACCGTTTAAACAGAAAGCTCATGCGATTAAAGTTTTGGCTGGTGTCGTCCAGCGTTCGACCAAGTTGTTGTCATTCTACCTCAAACCTATTCCATCTTTGTCTGTTTGTTGTCTTTTGCCATCGACTGTGTTGGTCACATTGGGTTTGCTTGTAATTCTCAATGCGTTGTTTTGATTTCACGTTTATTGATCCTATAATCAGATTTCTTCACAATATTCGCGTCAAAATGTCATAAGATAACGCTCGTATTGAGACGTATTCGCATAGTGAAAGTGGACAGAACAACTCACAAAACTGTCCATTTCAATGTCCCATTATTCGTTGCTTATGTGCATACAGTTTAGTTTGGCGGAAAGTTTGAATAACAGCGAAGTAAAAGATAAGAAATACTACCGAATTCCGCTCTAATCCTAACTGTTGCAGATATTGCAATAATCAACTTACAACCTGATTACATAACCAAAATGAACTGGAACAACTTGTATCTGTATTTCAGTACCAATGAGTGGATATCCGCTCTTTTCAAATGCCAGCAAACCCAAATCGACATCACAGCCACATAATAACAAGACAGAAGGTCAGTAAATTGAGCTGAATCCTAACGCAAAATGCCAACATTTACCCAACTGGAGGTTGGTCACTTTGTTTTTGCAAATCTACACCTTTTCAGTCAAACATACCACTGTGAAGGTTGTGAATCGTGATGTGTGTATTCATAACCTAAATTTAGCTTACATAAAGCAGTATGACTTAACCTGATTTTCACGTGTTATAAAACTGTCCAGCAAAACATACTCTCCAGTTAGCTTAAATATTCGAGTGAAGAATAAGCAACAGTCCTACCATAACCTGCCTCGATTTGACACGTGGGTACTGCCCAGGATAGTTTCCACTTTGCTCTCTTCTGATTTTAATGAGATTCATGATGTTTATTCAGGGAATTTTATCCCATGTATTAAGGAATGCATGTTCCATCTGAAGTATGCATTCCGTTTGAAGGCAATAGTTAGCAGCTCGACCTATCACGTCTCTCAAGATAAGTTTTGATGGTCGAAGGGATGCAAGTAGCGTTCGTATAATTTGTCAAGGTTTTCATAGTTCCCCGACAAAGTTCATGTGTGGGAATTATCAGTCGCCTAAAACACGGCTTGTGGCATAGAGACGTCAACATTAACCATGCTTCTGCCGGATGCTGGCTGGCTTATTTCACTTGCATAGCTACAAACTACATATGAGTGGATCACTATTGCCTCGGACAATGATTAATGTTGAGGGTGTTCTAAGTTGATTAACGTTATCTCACGAAATCTTTACGCCACTTTCTCGTATGTGGATTTCCTGTTGGGACCCGTCTAGCTAGACCAATCCGGTGGACTGCCATGCGACCTATTACAACATCGAAAGGCTCACGGTAGTCGTTGCTGTATACTCTTTTCGGTTAATTTTGAACCATAACAAAGACGATGATCAATCGTTGAGCTAGCGATTGATGGAGGCCGTCTCAATCATTGCCATTTATCTCTGATGTGTCCAATTCGTCTGCTCATGGGACGGTGTGGTGGTTAGCAGAATTACCGGAGCCAGCCTGTTGGAATTTGTGTGCACGCGTGCGATTCTGTTATGTACCTGGATAGCTAGCACATCTGCACGTCAACTGAAACAAAGGTTTCTCCGCAATGTATCAACGTAATGCGTGAATGTGCTGGTCACTTTAAAATCGCGCTGGACACAACAACACCAATAGATAGTGGACTTCAAATGTGCTATGCATTCATCTTAGACTTTAGGTACAGCGACGAGTTCCTCTTCAGATGGACGGAGCTGCGATAATATCCTCATTGGACGAGTTCTTGGCAGATGTTTCCTTGGGAAACTATACCACTAACAGCAAAGGTACACAATGGAAAACGCGTTTATATCAGTGGTGAGCAGGTCATTTTTCATTGTTGAATTGGGAAGGGAATCCGTCTACCGCTATTCAATCTTCTAATCAAATACTTCGCCCCGTCACATTCTTTCCTAAAACAGGGTCAGATACCACATTGCAATTTTTCCGATTTAAGCTCCAAAAGTCGAATATAGCTTTACGGATTATGATTACCGACAGCATTGTAGTCAGGAGGGTACAACAAATTTACTGATTGGCGTCACCCAAAGAGAAGCCTGACATTATTCAATGCTTTTATCATCAGATCACCGAACATTTACTCTGCAGACACTGTAGATCACGTAACAAAGTAATGGCCACAGAAAATAACTAGTCTAGTTGTCTGGAATCGGGCACGTGATTGTCGGTAAGTCATGTGATCGGGTCTGTGTGCATAAAGGAAAATCACATCCATCAGCCTGTTTGTTAAAAGTGACAATTGGAAATACGGACTCAATAGTCCGGTCAAGGAGTAATCCACAAAATGTTGACCAACTAATCTGGCATGTCAAGTAGCATGTGGTCGACTATCGTTCTGTCACACTATCCGATTCCACGTTTAAACCAGAAGTTTAGACCAGTAATGCAGTGACTTTGAATAGGGGCTACAACATTAGCTAACATGCACAAACATCATTTGGCATCTAACTTCGAGATCCGCTTCTCCCTATACATTCGTAAACCACTCAGTACTGAATTTGTTAACCCGCCATTCATCTGGTTAACCGTTGTACGCATGCAACTGTGCAAACTTTCAGATGGACCAGCGGCTTCTCCTTGAATTATCGCAGCCTTTAAATTCTGTTTTTGAATTTCTGGAAATTACATAACTGTGCTGATCCGGTGAAGTAAAGAAAAGACCTGATTGTCAGTGTTGTCGTTCATAACTCAGCGAACAAGATTATTACTTTTAAAAGTGGTTTATGAATAACCTTATGAGTGAACAGTATGTCAGTTGTCAGAATCAAACAAGATATTTTCGAAAATTATTTATATTATTAGCGGTTTTACCTGTGATAACCAGTTTTTAATCAGTGAGTATGAAGTTTCACCGTAGACTTGATAAAGTTATCACTTTTCAAATCGTAACCGCAAACCCTACTGTTTACATGATACATTTCGTTTCTATAGATTCATAGGAACATGAGACTAAAATGATGACGCAGCTACTGATTGCTGGTCAGACGAATTTGTTGTACTAAACTATGAACGATTATGTTATTCCTGCAATTCTGTTACAGTGACTCTGTTCCCAGTATCCAATCTGACGATTCCTTGTGAGTCCCTTATAAATTATAACTAATTTATCCCATTTGCTTATGATTGTGGTTCCAGTAATCAAGTTCTAACCAACTTTCTATAAATTGTCTTGTTAGATTCTTTCCATAGTCTCTGCTGAATTCAGTTATGCAAAGCTGAACAAATAAGAGCTATTTTTGTAGTTCGTGTCAATCTCTGGCTATCTATGGGGCTTTCATGTCTTGTGATTACAACGGTTTACGTAAGTTATTAAAAGTCCCGGGAGGTAGAGAGATTTCTCTTTAATATACGAGAAGTGAGAATGTTGATGAATGTGTAACATCGGTTTATTTTGTGATACGAGAGGATACTGATTTTTACTCTATTCAACTGACTGTGCTTGGGGTATAATTGTTGAAAAATCAGGAGAAGTTGATAGAAATTATTCGGAAGAAACTCATGAAACTAAGTAAGATATGAAACACATGACCCCAAAGTTGTGTACAGGTGTTTGAGGTTTGGGCACTTAGACATAAGCAGGATATCATTGTGTTAAAGTATGTTTTTCAAGAACCGAATGCAAATCGATCAGTCTGCTTTCATCAATTTAGCGAATAGAACATCGATAAATCATCTACAGTTTATTAGCTCAAACACAGTCTTATATACACAAGGCAAGTAGCATCTAAGATGCATATTGGTTTTAACCGTGGCTACCACTTTTTACATTCATTAATCATCTAGTGGTCGTACACAAGTACTGTGATTAATAGAAAGTGCTCTATGACTTGTTCAAACTTTGTCAATTCGGAAAGTCACAATCAACTAATGGAAGGCCAGTTTTCACTAGCCACATTTACAATCAACTGCAGAGACATTTGTATGATATTTCGTGGGCATTAATGACATGATGTGACAGGGACAAAATTCGTTTTGAGACGTTTATTAAAAAAAAGACAGGCCTAAACGTTCGTATGCAACGCGCATTCTACGATCATTTGTGACTCACCATTAGCTTGTAGCAAAAATTCTCGACCACTGATTTTCACGAATTTTTCTCATCCAATATACTTGACTAATTCATATTTTTTAAGGGAACCTAGAAAATTTAAATCATATGCTCTATATTTCAGGTCTTTATGAATAATATGTTGAGTTGGACCAATGGGATTGTAGTCTGTTTTACACTTAAACAAACTACGCTGTTGCGTCTGACAACTTTGTCCAAAGGGAAGCAAAAGGCAAATTTACTAGAATGCCGAGCGATAAACATGCATGTGTGTTAATTATAGAAATGCATGTATGCTGCTGAAGATGGACATGAAAATCTTGCTTGGTGTACCAACAACAACAATAGTATAAGACTACCTAAAACTTTAAGGACATCATTACCAAAACTGTCTGTCCACGATTACTTGAGTTAGGAGTCAGATTAGTGGAACTACGTTTGTTAACAGTTCACTCCCTGAAGCAAGAAATGTTACATAAATGACCATGACCGATTCATGGTCTTAACATAACCCTTCAGAGCAAGTAAGCTCACCATTCTGTATTGGGGAGGTTGGCAAATTATATGAGTAGGTGTCAGCCTAGAAGCTACATACTGCGGCATGTGGGCGCCAAGTTGAGAGGTTGCCAATCCAGTGAGTGCTTACACAGTTATCTCGGTTGAAAACAAAACTATTTTCAGTTCGGTCACGTTGTGAGATGCATTAGTTGAAAGGCTTAAGAGCATTGACCTTTTCCTTTAAAACAAACACTTCTCATTACGTTGGTGAGTGTCGAAGTGATTCAGAGGTAGTCGTGTGCTATCAATCATTCTATCTATGAACAACAATACGGTGGGACCGTCTTCAATTGTACTCCAATCAGACTAGTACTGAACCTTGGAAATAACATTCAATATGGAAAGGACATGTTAAGGATTGAGTGCAACGTTTGCGCTGTCTAACAGTTCGATGATCACACAAAAGCCACGTGAGTATTATATGGAGTGCATTGTTGAATGACGGAAAAGTTGACTCCCATCAAAATGGGCCACAACCAGTGCAGAAGTACCTAGGTTGAAACATACTCATGGACATCTCGGTTAGATTGTAGGATATCCAATAATGAACAAAGGGGTTGATCTGGATTAATCCGGAAGGAGAGGTTGATATTGACTAGATCTTGTAAAAGATGGGGCGACAGACAGTGAAAAACGTGTCGGAATGATGTTCTAGTCATGAACGAACGAACCTGGTATGTTGGATGATGAATCAGATGCCAATATTTTCGACATTTGAGTATATGAATTTTTATCAAAAAATCTTTTACATCATACATAACAAACTGCCCAGTTGAAACGTTGATCCAAATATACTAATCCCATATCATAAAACCTTCAGTATAGGACTGATTGACTTGCGGTCTTGGTATAATCCAGACGAAATCTGGGAACTATTCGCTTGACACGAACACGAGGGTATTAGCTTAGTTCCATGGCTCTCAAACAAATTGGTAGGTGCCTAAAAGGTGGAATCGAATAATATTGGTTCAGCCCAATCTGAGTAACTTTTGCGGAAAATGTCAAAATAATGTGCTGCAATTTTGAGGCGGAACAAGAACATTTCTCCTCGTAGTTTAGACCACGAACAGATGTCGTTCCGTTACAGCTAGTTTTTCAGCTTCTGCTGTTAACTTCTTAATTATAGTAAATAACGGTCAACTACGGTCATCTGTGGTGTTCTCGATTAATTGCAAGAATGTACGGTGTTGTCATACTTTACTAATAGCTTGGTCGGCACATCTGGCAGTATGGTGAATAGAGAATCTATACAAACGATTGTTATTTACTTATCTGTGTCGTGCAACCAGTGGGCTGTCTGCCATAATTCACTACTCTTAGTAAGTCACATAATGGTTTACTTCCTCCGAATCCCAGTCGTACCATCAATGCTGGTAAATGTTCGGTTACTTACACAACTCCCATCCCTTCTTCCACCAAAGCTTACAGATGTTTGCATCGAGGTAATAGTAGGCCCCCATCTATGATTGAAGATCCACTTTCAGCAGCAAGTGATCCAAACCGGTCAGACACAATCAAACAAATATTGGCCAAACAATTCGAGACAAATCCACCACGACGTATCACACATTGGGAAGTTGGATAATGACGTTCAATGTTATGATTAAAATGGACATTGGAGCCCCTGACAATCACCAATGCAAGCGCTGTCAAAAACTGCAAACAGTTGCTGGCATTTAACTCCAATGTGCGTATATACACTAGCGAACCCATTCGGAAGTTTGGCAGACGTATGGTCAGAGTACGGTGTATCGGAGAGAAACGTATACGCCCAGGGTACACACTACTAGTCTGTCGGTTAAATTCGCAATGTTTCACAACAAATCATGAAGACCGCAGTCAACATTTTCAGAATGAGAGAAAATTCTGACCATATGTTTTGGAGTTTTTGACAGAAAGTTAAAAATACTAAAAGATATCTGAGCTACCAAACGACTGAGACGTCCAACCGACATCCTCGAAGCGAGCCTTCCGTATAAAATGAGGCGGAAATTAGACGGGTAGTTGACACGATTGCAACTCCAGGGTGCAATTTTTGAGCTTCCTTATTCTGAAAGAGGAATGTTTGCTATTCTGATACCAAAAAGAACGACTTGGTACGTATCTATAACCATTACAGACTCACAGACAAATGTTCTTCCAATTTAGGCAAGACCGCTTTGCCTCGCATGGAGGATCTGCAGCAACTCAGACCGTTAGTGAGAAGTGAGCAATGTTTACTACTAGGTTGAACACAGTAAACATTCCTGCACACTTGTTTTAATCTTGACTCACACGGGGCTATTCCAGTAGGTTCGCCTGCCTTCCATTATCAACTATGTTGTCAGTATCTTTTAAAAAATTAATAAATATCTAGTAAGAGACATGATGATTGTATGTGCTCACTTGGGTAGCCTTCGGCTGTAATGAGTTCAAACATCTGCAAACTCGAACTTGTAGCACAAAATAAACCTGAAACAAAAACCAAGTTCTTTTCAGAATTTGTATGATATCGATTGGAGTTAACAGGACAGTTACTATGTCTCCTTTCGAGACGATCGGGCAATCTGGTCATTACTCAAAAGCGAAAGTGGTTGAGTGTTCACATATGATAATTTCGGTCGTGCCTAATGTGAGGTCAGTAGCATAGTGGTAAGCACGATTGCCTCATGAACAACGTGGCCGGAGTTCTAGTCCTGGCATTGGCGAGGATATGCACTACTGACGAGCTCTAACGAAAACGAAACTAGAGTTTAGTACTTCTTTTCGAAAGTGGTCGACTGAGAAGTATATGGGTGACTTTATCCAATCAGTCTGATCCTCTGTTCAGACAGCAAATATTCTTCTCATCGCTTTCTACATTTTCAACAGGAGACCGATTGACCTCAGAATGTGATAACATTCGGTCAATAATTTATTAGCATTGTCAAGGCGGGCATCAAATCACCAACCTATCACGTGTACCTCACACAGACATATACACTCGGCGGTCCGTGCTTCTTCGGTCGCCAAACACACCGACCGGCAACTCTGCTCTCTTCTACTATTGGAATTCAACTTCTCTATCACACCACACAAACCATCTCGATTTCAATAAACCTTCGTGTTGCGACAGAGGGTATTTATGTGTCCATCGGCGAACCAGCTAAAACCTGCTTGGATAGGTGACACAGCAACCTGCTGGTCTTGCATCTCAACACAAAACTGTTTTCAAACCCTGTTACACAGGATTCCAGCTTGAGGCAAACCGATGCTTCCTTTACGTGCTCCCGTTGCAGTGCCAGGTGTAAGTTATCAGACGGACAAAACGGCATCTTGTAGCTAACTGATATAACGCAGTGGCCCATTTAATGTCCATTGTTGAAATCTTTGGTTTCATCTACACCATATGTTACCAGTAATTTACAAGACAGATACCACTGCACAGAAAGTCTGTACATCCTACTAAATACTAATGGAAAAGTTTTGTTTGTTTTCCAACTTCAAGACAATTTTGGACGACGCTTCTGTGAAGTGGAACGACTGAGGGCGGTAAATGTTTGGCCGATAGTGTTCCTCCTAATTCGAAGTGTGGAGGCCGGTAGGTAATGAGTGAACATTTTTGAAGGAACCTGCTCAACAACACTAGAGATACCTAACGATCGTGGCTACCTCGTAAACAAATCTTCAGTATCGAGGTCGCCCCCAAGACATGCAAAATCTATCCTACTGGCCGACGTACCATCATTCCTCCAACACCTCAAAATGTACGAATGACAGAGAGCCATCCAATGATTTTCCACCCATTCCGACACTCTTTTGTATAATCAAGCCTATCTTGCATAACATCGACCCTCACCTACTTCCCATATGAACAAACAGTCTGCTCGCAAGATAGTGACTTTATAGTGTTGACTCCAGACTCGTTCCACTCTTCACACTATCGTACCCCATAAACATCTACTACTCCGTCAAACGTCTCTTCCCTACGCCAAGTTATGAACACATAGACCACCTCAATCTCAGCCGTTCACCACTCATACCTATACAAGCACCCTCTTGTAAGTGCCACCACTCCTTTGGTGTAACACGTACATAAGATTCACTGACAGTTCAACCGTCCGGTTTCGCCACAGTTCAGTCCTACCCCGAATTCATCTGACATTCTATAATTCACTATCCCCCCGCGAATCTCAAAACAGAATCCTGCAGACATCCAATCCAATTGCCAACACTGTCAAATGTCCCGTTACATGCACTATTCTTAATCACCCTCCCATCAACACTCGCAGGTGTGTCTCACCAAGCTGATTGTAGTTTCTCACCCATAAGCGAATATCCAATTTGAACAACAAGCGGCTTAAACATTTTGAAACAGTCGAGTGAATATCAGTCATTGCTGTAATGGAGCGTACGATAGCTGTCAACATAATGACCAGATTTTTAAACTGGTTAGCATTACAATACTTACTCTATTATTACAATCAATTACAACCAAACATCCATTAAGCCGACAATGTTCTGCCGTAGTTCCAACAACAATACGACCGTCATGGCAACAAAAACGGGGACAAATCTACCTTAGCGACAACCAGGTACTCTGAACACAGAACGGGTCTACTCGAACTAATTACCAGCGGCGACTAAGGACCACCAGCTCCATGATTAGTGATGGGCGATGTCGTAAAGTATACCTCACCAGTGACGCCAATGGTATACGTCTTACACGTTGCCATCTCTCTAATAATGTGGCCCTGGTGTCTCGAATTGCCCTTGTGGGATGTCCAAAACAATCGATCGCTTCAAAAGTATTCCACCAGACCCAGAACGATTTAATCTAACTGAACTGGCATAATATATTCCGACCTCTGTTTCCGCTCTCTTTAACATATTCTTTGTTCCAGAGCACTTCCACGCAAATTTGAACACCTCTCGGATGACCTTCATCTCAAAGTCAACATTCCCTGTATCATCTTCGGAATTTTCTCCGGCTTCCATTACATCTGTTAGTATACATACTCACTTTAAAATAGCAGACTTACCGGCGCCTAGCAAAGGTGTTTCATTAGTGAAACTGTCTCGCATTGAGGGGGGGGGTTGGTTTTAGGATGAGTATGAGTTACTTCGAAATCAGTAATACCCCGTCATTGCACTTCATTGAATAGGACATATTTCTAAAAGAAACGTAAAATACTCACTTATTAAGTCTAATTAGTTCAATATACGAACGTATTACAAACTATGTTCCATTGGTTACAGATCAGAAAGAGGAATTTACAAAAGAACTGAGTGGTACGTCTTCTGCTTGACTGTAGTGCATAATAAAAACGCTTTCAAACATTTATTTCAAAGCACCACCTTGTCAGTTTCCCAAAAGCTTATATTTGCTCAAACGTAACACGTGAATTTTGTATGACGACTGAAACTCGTAAGTAGCAGTAGTTGACATTGATTACCCTAAATCGTTAGATAGTTATTCATTTGAAAGATTGGTGAATTTAATGTTAACATGTCTGGATTACGATTGGATTGAGATGCATTTAGAGATAATGGCTGTGACACAACGTCACCATTTTTATTGGAATGCTTGTCACTTCTTGATAACGGTTGATTGTATGGCATTCCGTTGAAAAATCAATATCCTTAATCCCTTTGGAACATCGCAAAAGCGCTATTGTTGAGCAAATAGTTGGTTGTTCAAGGTCACTGTTGTGTGATAAATAAGGTGGCTAATAGTTGAAATATTTGAGCTGTGAGGAGGGTAATTGAATATGTACAGTGTAAGAAAAGTTACGGTTTGGATGTGTGATTTGAACCAAACATGTCCTAGAGTTGTGGAGATGAGCGATCGTAGTATACTATTCACAGGACTGCTATTCAATAGTGGGAGCGGAGCATGCATTTTGATATCGAAGTAGCCGCAGGACAAGTACAGGAAGGAACATCGGAGTGCAGCATCGCACAAAATGGTGCTTGCTACGTAGAGTTTCTGAGCATTTACGTCTGTAGCAACCGTGACGGTGTGGGCCGAGTATCGTATTTGAATGTGTTTTTGTTTCTGGTCCTGTTTAAGCGCGTAACCCAAGTGTTGATTTCTTGAATAAATAACCCTCGTGCCATCGGCATTCTTGGCTCACAACACTAGTTGTCCGATTTGTTGACCCACTTCTACTGCCAGTTTACTACGGATAAGTAAACTGAGATATGGTTTTTTTATTGTATGCTATTGTAACGAAGTTCCGGTTAACTTTTGGCATAAAACTAAACTAATTGGACCCACTGACCACACCTTTGTAATCCCATTGCCCATTATGCAACCGAACGGTTAGCACGTTGAATTCGTGTGATCTCGGTTGGGGAAATTCCAATCCGCTATTTATAATAGCTGTAAAACCACATACACCACGAAACTGTAAATATTTGTCGGACTACTTGTCGCTTTTTCAAACTGTTCTATCATTTCCCTCAGAAAATGAGGAAACCAACGTTGCAGGCCGATTTTTTCTCTAGTAAAGTAAACTAGTCTATGGACTGCAAACGTATTTTGATGCGACTGTTTGTTTGAAAAAACCCACTTTGTTTTAACGATGTGTATATGGCACCATCTTGTCTGCATTTTGAGACTCAATTTTTCCAACGTGAAGTGAACACGTGTCAGAGACTGTTAAAAAACCACAGTAAATACTAACCGACTAATCAGACGTAAAAGCTGACGAACATTTGAATGTACGCCAAGATGAAGATTATTTTAAATAATTGCACTCAGTTAAATAAAAAGCTAAGTTTAAAGCTGTATTTCTCTACAATTGAAGGGAAGAAAATGTCCATTTCTAAGAGTTTGGTTTTTGTCAGTCAGCTGGTTCATGCAAGAAAATGTTGCTAAACTTTGAAGCGTCGTCTAATCTCTTCAGTTGCACGAACATATCCGATCAGGGCTTAGCAGCAAACCCTTGCTAACATTCAGAGATTGGTGGTGATACAAACTCTGTGGTAAGGTAAACATTGTTAGTCCCAAGAAGGAAACAGGCGACGACATCATTGGAAAGTGTATCACGAAGCCACACTTCGCAAACGAAATAACCATCATGGACTTCAACAATTATGGGTTTCATTGGTTCAATAACGCAGTAAGCTAATTACTCTAGTCAACCGAGTGACCTGCTTCTATGACGTTTATGATGGTCCATGTCACTATCAGGTTTCCTCTAGGGATCTGAGCTGTAACCGGTGGCGAATTATCGCTCTTGACAACTGCTTGGAGAGACGTTTACTTACTCGTTACCATAATTTCCGTTCCAATTGCCAAGCGAACTTTGTGACAATTGCACTATCCTCTCATAATTCATAACTGGCCGTCCGTTGGAAGCAGCGAATACGAATAAGGTTTTGACAATAAGAAACATCTATACCTTTCTAGTTTTGGTTAGACGACCCACCTATTATCGCATTGGACCAGTGTCTGCATTCTCTAAAAACGATGCATCGATGATTTCACAAACTGCGTAAAGGTTTTCACCATTTATTTACCAAATAAACGTCTCTGATTATTTTACCGTAGACCCAAAATTCGATAGTTTTTCTGCACATGATATGCGAAACCCGATGAACAGTTCTGGTAACTTGTTATCGTCAAACAACCTTACTGGTTTAGTTAATGTGCAGAATTGTACGCAAACCTATCAAAAGTCCACTTCCAATGGGTAGAATGACTACGACCTTTTTTCAGGACGATGGTTTTGTTTAAGTGCGTGACTTAACAATAAATGTTGCCGAGACAAATTTTGCAAAGTAATTGTGCTATTTTGAAGACTGTAATTGTCACGAAAATTTGAACGTAACATTAGTACAGACGCTAGACAGACTGTTGAGCAGTAAATGATCTGGGCCTGAAGAATAGGAATTTCGATTCTTCCACACGAATGGGCATTGTTATACACACACACCAAAATAATTCGTCTATCCATTGCACTCTTTTCAGTGTTTCGTTATAGGGTCGCATTGGGAACTGAATGCTCGAAATCACTGAGCAAGTTTGATCTGGTCAATGGTGGAAGCGGTCTTTGTGAAAAAGTATGTTTAATTTGGGTAACTGGTTTCAATATTCCAAACCACACGGTGAGAAAGTGGAGGTGTCAGAAGTCTTCGGCCTTGCCTAACCGGCGATTAGATTCACTCATTTGTCGTAAAACCGATACATAGTATTAATACATATTTGTATAAAGAATAATCGCCCATTCATACATCATAATTTAAGGTGAACCAAATGAGTTAGAAGATCAGTCGATAAGTAACATAATTTTTGCCATACTCAGGTCGTCTGACAAGGTTAAATAACAGTGTTATTTGTCTTCTTGGTACACCAAACGCTTCCAGCTCTCTCTTCGTAAAAAACATCAACGCGGGAAGTATTGACTGAATTTTCAGAAGATAAAACCATTCACAGTGAATTTTCCAATTCGTCCGAAACAGTTTTCAGGAATAAGATTTTAATCCGATAACTAGTAGGAGATTTTGGTTTTCATAAAATTAGGAAATAACCTGGAATTGACCGCAGTTCTCGCATTCCCACAGATTTTCCAGTCAGCATCTTAAGAAAAGCAGCATTAGATTTGAGTCTCGTTCTAGTTAAAGCTCATCAATAATGCATATCCTTGTTACGGCCGGGACTCACATTGGACAAGACTGACCTGATATATGTGAACGCTCAACCACTTTCGCTTGTGAGCAATTATCAGGTTGCACGTTTGCTTTGAGAGGGGAAACAGTAACTATCCTGTTAACTCCAATCGATGAAACCCCTCGACTAGGACTTCTGTCCAAGTTGAAATCATAGAAATCATTAACGTGTTGAGCGACGTCCTGATTATTCATTAGTAGAAGTTTGCCTCTTGAAAGCGTTGCGGGAGTTCCAGTTCCGGTCGCGGCAGGGATATGCACTTCTGACGAGCTTTAATTGGGGCGAAAGTGAAGAGGGGTGCTTCTGTTTGAAAGGAGCCTACTGGAAAGTTCATGAGAAAACGACAACTGCGATCACTTATGAGTGGTGCTCAATTTAATTGTTGACTAGAATTTACTGGCAAGTTCTGGTCAGAAATGACCTGTTAACACTGTCACTCTTGTTTATGTGTGTGCAAAGAGAGGTCGTAACTTCGTTCAACCGGGTTCATTTGGATTGTTGCAGTCAACAAACCGACTATTGCCTAGTTTTTGCGTCGTTTATTCGTACCCTGCCTTGCCGCTTCTTACCCCGTGAATTGACCAGACGGTAAAAATTCCATGAAGCCACCAAATGGTGTTCAAGTAACTGGCCTCTGAGAACACCGGCTTCCACAACGAGCGCGCCATGTAGGCCTGTTGACACTGTAATTTCAGTTCATACTGTTAGGTGTAATGCTCAAACAAGAGGGCAGAAAATTTGCGATCTGATGGACGAATCCAACTCTCCGGGCAACGTGTCTCAACTAAGAACAATGTGGACAATCAACGGTGTTTCAAAAACAAATGACATAGTACGGAAGTTTCAATTCAGTTGACTACCGGAGATTGAACAGATCACTGCATTCGGCTTCATCTGGTTCGTCAACTAAGATTGAGGGCCGTTTGTTTGACAGATAGCATCAGCTTTCACACTAGTTTCTTTCAATTATAACTTCATGACTACGGCTCAGCTTTCACATAATGACACAACATCTAGCTCCTTCTAGAGATCGAATTCTGATCCCACTTTTGAGGTCATCATAGTTTTTCTGTTCTTAACCACAACGTTTATTCGTTAGGTAATCATTCTGTTAAATGATCGCAGTTTTACCGACTGTATGCCGGGTATCGGTCACTTTCACACAGATGTACCAGCCTGAGACTAAACTTTAGCAAAATTAGTGCCAGGACGAATGCGAGGACAAATTCGTTTTCATACTTTCCTTCCGGTTCCGATTTTTGGCTGATCAGTTGCCAGTGCTTTGCTTTATTTACACAAAATACTGAACAAGTTTGGAATGAGGCTCAAGATATATATGTGGACATTTTGCTGAGACAAATAATGAAGGCACCGTTGGATGAATCAGTGCAGACAAGTAATACATCGTTATTCGAATCTTACTTTGTATCGTCATGCACGAAGCACAGTGAGCTGGGAAGAATTGACAGTTTCACATTTATGATGAGTCATACTCTTAATGCATCAACTTCAACCAATGCTAATGCCTTTGACTGCTTCTTAGCTGATACAACACGCCTACGTCCCTGAACACAACGCAATTCAGTGTTATCAATGGACACCCTGTATATTTGAACTGACAGTATCTCCGACTATGAAGGCTTTCGAGAAAGACGTCAAGCAGTTGAGCTACGACGAACAAGGTGATACGATTCTATCAAGCGTGGTGATCGCAACGCAATTCAAACGAATTGATCAAAGTGAGTGACACAACATAAGATATGAGATGACATATAGTTAGATTTATTTAACTTCTCTGGATAATTCTACAAAACGTGCGTGAGTCGGTTATCACATATGCGTGTCAGAACGATCGTCGGTTGATCATACCAACATTATTCTTGGTGGAACTGGTGGCAGGAGAAGTCATTCTCCTCTTGGTGCTTCTTAACAAAAATAAAATGACCATGAATTTTAAAACCATAAGTCATCGAAAAATTCATCAAAATGCTTTGCATTTCAGTTAACATGACGAAGATCAAAGTAGCCTAGCATGGCAACAGAGCGTGCGCATTAGATGGAACAGACAGACATGCTCAGCCTGAGGGTAAACGTTTCGGAGAGGTGATTCCGCTAGTGTTCTACAGCTATTTCATTAAAAAAGCATAACGTTGTACTAAGTAAAACAGATCTGAACCGTAAATGGTAATTCAACTGAGGTAACAAGCCCCACTTCGAGTGAAGCACAAACAATGAGTGAGGAACTGTCAATTTTGCGATAAAATGAAGTGATTGACACGAATAAGCCAAAAGCAAGACATTTATGAGAATAATTGCTGCAGGCAATGTCAGAACTAGCTGGTACTAATTGTCATGGTTGAAAGACATCAGAAATACGTGAATGAACAATAGTGGCATTCACAAAATGAACTTGAGATCAAATTCATTTTCACGTTCGACACTGTGATTGTATTCATCAATCCTGTCCGTTCTACCAATATCGTCCTGATTAACAGAGATGTGATACGCTGTAAAGATGTCTGTATCATATTTCGTTTCTTCGTCTGGGAAGCATCGATATTCTGTATACATACATCCTTCATGTTTTTTTGCATAAGTAAATCCTACAATCTGCTCTCTTTGTTCCAATCCGTTGATGGTATGACCAGTATAAGTATGTCACTGGGCAGTCACGATTTGTATTAATAGTGGAAGGATAGTTATCATAAGCTAGTATTTGACATGCTCAGTCGGCCTTGACGGACAATGCTGATAATCGACAAAAGCGAACACTCGTCACTGTTCCAGCATGAACATGATGTTTCGGATGCCAGCTAGATATGCTCACTTGTGTGCAGGTCTAAAAAAGCTTTGGTTTCTCATCAAGATTATTAAAAAGAATGAATGGTAATCAAGACATGATGTACAAAATTGAATCAGGAGAAAATAACATTTTGAAATGTACACTGAAAAGCTGTGTTGGCTGGATGAATATGAAATTCAAAACGACTTCTGTGATGATGAATCTGACATTATTTCTTATTTCTTGAAAGAGTCTTGGTGGTTGTTTGCATCTTTTAGTGGACATGAAGCATAATCAGTTCACCCATAGTGTTTGCACTACTGAGCTTCGGCTACAAGTAATATGTAATTAAAACAACGTTCTCTTTTCCTGCTAATATTACAGCCAACACCACAGAAAAACAATCAGATTCGAATTATACAGGTATTCAGTGTTTGAGCATATTTCATTCCTAAACATTTGAGGCGCATTTTTTAAAAATAAATTGTAAAACTTAGACACATTATCGCGGGCTCTTGCTGAAGCTGTATTCTGTAGATAGCCAATAAGTCTGCATTTTGTTGTTCGATACGAGGTGTAAACTCCGGCGAATTTACTCAAAACTGCCTACAGGCCACCAACTTACCAACTAGTGCTGGACAGTAAGAGCTAGATCGATTACAAACAGGAATAGTGGAGCGACATATCCATCTACAAATCACTACCTCTTCTTGATTTTCCAGCATCCCGTACAGTTATTGCTTTCTCGTCCCCATCTATCTATCCGCGCAGTTACAACTATATGTGTGTGGGTGCAAACGTTTGGTCGTGGTAGCGATAAACTGTTAGTTAATAATTGAGGAGACCACTAATACTGCTGTTCGTTTTTATCGTATATAGTTCTCCATATGAATTCAACGGATGTTACACGGTTATTTGTCACTGTTTACTAGTTGTTCCATAATAATAGGGTTTCCGTATAGACCGTCTATTTGTTTACCGTTGTTATCCGCTTTGTTGGGGGAACAACGCTGTTGCATTTTTTAATAAATTACAGGAATACTCGTTGGTCCAAATTTAAACTTCCAGTGCACTTGTTTCTAACGATGGATTGTTGTCCGTTTACGGTATTTTTGCTCCATGAAAAAACGTTTTCATTAGGTCTCCTTTATAGTGTATATGTACTGTTATGCCATTGTTGACCACTTGTTTACAGACTACCGAGTTGGGTCATGTGATCCCCGGGTGACTGGGATATATAGGGAAGGAAAACAGTTATTATTTTCGTCTGCTGCAGTTGGATTCTAGTTGAGAGTGGTGTGAATTTATTCCAAGAATAACACAGTGGGAGTAGTTTAGTCCTCGAAGTTCTATCGGATGTCGTGTAGATCACGTATGTACGCTAGGGGATTTGGAAAACATTCACATGCGGCCGATTCTGTTTTTGGTATTAAGCACTCAAGTGGGACTAAACTCAGTACACTTCCTATTACAATCTCGATCACTTGTTGAAAGTTTGTCGGCTATTTGTGTTTCAGATTGTGTATACATAGCAGCAGTAGTGGTTTCATTCCGTTCACACTGACGAACAAAATGAACTTGATGTTTAAAACATAATTACAATTGTTATCAACAGTTTCACGCTGTGGAGTGCTAGTAAACACAGACTTTAAACCAAATGAACACACAAGTTGGTCTTCAGCAAATAAGCCATCTATGTAATTGGCAAATTCAGAACTGTCTTTCAGACCGTATTCAGTTGTTTTCCGGTCGGTTCAAGCAAGCCAGCTAGCCAGTGAAATAATTTGTATTGTGGTGCATTGTGCGTTGACATAATGGCTAATAAAGAACATCGGATTTGTAAATATTTAAAAATCCGTTCATGAACTACTTACGTGTGTCCGTTCACGTGGAATAACGTGACACTGGATTCCTGGTAAATGTTGTTGAGTATGGTATATAAGAACACATTTAAGGTATGATATAGCAAATTATAATTTTATGGTTGAGAATGAACGACATCCTTATGATGAGGTTCGGCTGTCCTTCAGAAAGAGGCATGAACCCAAAACAGCCAACCACTTTCCTAACAGCAGAAAGTATCAGCTTTTACGTAACAAATTACAGAAATTTTGTAGAAATATATTTTTCACATTTACATTCTGTCTTTCGCATATATGTGAAAATGTATATGTGAACTGGCTAACGAACAGTGATGATACACTGTGTAGGTCACCCGGTTAGGCAAGTTAAATATGAGCAAGTAGAGACAGAACAAGACGAAATGGTCATGACACAAATTAGCTGATACTTTGAACAATACGGCTCTCAGTGGGAAAGCTGATAGAGGAGGTGTTTGAATTTTGCCTCATTAAAACAACAAATTGGGATTACCTTAGTAGAGAGCTGTTCGCCGAGGTCACTTCTACGCGAAGCATGAACGCTTAAGAAATATTTTTTTGACTGAGTTCCGTGCTTAACGAGAAAATACTGACAACTAACACTACCTGCTCTAGGCGTTTGATTTGCATCGACAGCATTCTGGAAATTATTAGAAACGCTTGCTCAGCGTTAGTCTGGTACTCACTTTCTGTTGGATGCTCCAACGTATTGACTGATTTGTGGGACAACCACCAGATTTGTTCAGCTGACGCTTGTTCGTATACAGGTCGCTGGATCCTTTAACACACATATTACTTTATCATTGTTCGGCAGTTGTGATGTTTTGTGTCCTGGAAACACTCAAGGACAGTGGGACCTGATAGGCCAACTAATATAACATTTTTCCATATATGCAAAAGTTGAGCATTGAATTATCGAAAATACATGTGTACAAGTTGTGTTTCGTTAATTTTCTATACTGTCCCATGAAATTGTTGTATATGGAATCTGGAGAAGTTTAGCGCAATATACCCACGCATACAACCAACAATAGGAGACATGTCTGCACACAGTACACTTCAGTAACCAAGGGAAATATACAGAGTTGACCCTCAGATTTGGTTGATTTAATTGTTTGAAAAACAGTCAAACTTGCCTAATAAATTAACAGTTACACAAATTATGGAAAATCCTACTCCGATGAATTTAGATGTATTTTTCAAAGTGTAAAACATCTAAGCAGATTTGGCTTCATTTGTATTTGTTTAACGAGACTAATGTTTCTCAGTTTGACGAATACTTAAACGAGTGAGGTTGTACTGTTTGATCTGTGATTTCAGCCATTGAGACCAAAACGTTTTTTCTTCGGCGTGTCGAACATTCCACAGAATACTTGGTTAGCTTGAGAGACAGACTTCAGATTCATGTAAGTCGCCGCCGTCGCCAATCATTTACTTACGTTTTACTATCCTGTCAGATTGTGAATAAACAGCTTTAGGTTCATTCAGCTAATTCATTTGCGGACTTTGATGGTCGGGTTGTGAACTGTTAGATGGATTAATCCTGAGATATGCTACTGAGTCACATCCAGCAGTGTTTTTATCCATGATCTTGCCAGTCCTTCTTCATGAAGTCTCTAATGTTCTGCTTTTGATTTCATGTTCACACGCGCCCTGTTGTTAGCCGATTCGAAAGCAACTCGCTCTTGTCAATTAACACGAAAATCACTTACGCAGACTGTTAACCAGGCAAGCAAATGCCCCAATGTTTTCGTGACATTTATCCGTTCGCCTGCTGAACCAGAACGCGGTTAGACGAAGCATTACTATTTCATGATGTATGTATTTTTCAAAATGTTACCAGTAACTGTTATTCAAATAACCGAATATGACATACAACCGTATTTCGGGAAGAAATTAAGTCTATAAAAATTTATTCAGCGGTTGTCAAACACAGTTAACTCGTTATTTAATTAAGGCCGAGTAAATATTAGTTCGACAATTAGAGTAATCCTTCTTCTACTCTAGCATGTAACACAGTTTTAAACATTTTCGTTACGTATCAGTAATAAAAGTCAGGATTAGAAGTTGTTGTGATACAAACATTTCGTCAGTGTAGATGGCAAAAGTTTACATTAAACATGTGATGTTGTCACAGCTGCACCTGCGGTAGGGACGAGTTCCTTTGAAAAATCCAAATATCTCTCAATCACACTTGACAGGATGACATTCCTGCTTTTCATTTTAGTTATCTGTCATTTTCTAACTGGTGAAAAGGTTGACATCTGCGGTACCTTAATGTACTTAATACTGATACACGCAAGTTTATGGGATGCATTGTTATTTAAGATGGTCAGTAGTTTAACAGTTTTTGAATTTTGCAAAAATTTATTAAATGGCACAATGTACCCTTAAAATAACGGACAGGGAGTTGAGCAACAGATAATGGGTGTCAAGTAATGAGTGTTGTGCTCGTCTACCGAAGGCGAACCAATCTGATTTTACCAACATATATCGAAAAATTCTCACATTGTTATTGGCTGTCACGTCAAACTGAACTAAGTAGCCTTTTGATTTATATTGGCGGACGGCGACTGTGAAGATGACCGCCTTTTTACTGCTGCCAAGTAAACATAACAGCATCGTTTTAACTAGATATTCAGGTGCATTCGGTTCTAAACAGTGTTCAGGTTCCGAGAACGTCGTAAACGGAGACCTAAGGTTTGCCATGCTAAACATAGCACATACAAAAACTGTCAGGATTGCCCAAGGTCGGGCAAGCTGAGCCTTATTCACAAGTGCATTTGTCCGAGCGTTAGGGAACAATGATTCAATCATGTTTGATCTGAGATCAGTGATATGGTCAGTATGACTGCCTTATGAAAGCTTGACTGGAGCTGGAGCTGGGCTGGGTGTGAATTCTGTGGAACTGTTGGTGTTGCCATCATTTATGAGTGGCGTTCAATTATTATCAACTAGATATCTTCTAATTAAGAGTAAACACTCACGACTGTTCAATCACTTTGAAGTTTGTCAACCTGACCAAACCAGCTATACATTTGACCAGTAAAGTGTCAACAAAATTCGAGAGATACTAAGCTGAGAACAGTAGTAAGTGTTATCCCACTGGTTATAGTTACTTGTTTAGCAGTCTCAGGTGACGTAAATTTTGGTGTACTCTCTGTTTTCTTTTCGGCAAACGAAGGGCAATCGTCTTGATGTGGACATGCTTAATTACTTTTCCAACGAAACGATACCTTTCTTTCTGTTTTGTACTCACACACAGTGAGTGAGTTTCGAACGCAGAACCGAAAATTGGACACTCATTTACACTGCCAGTAGAGAACCAAACAACATGTTACACTTAATAGCGAACTTATCAAACAACCGTCAACTGCTGTCCAGCTGAATGCACCTGAAGTGAATACAGTACAAAGCGGCCGCTTGCCAAGCGGTTGAAAGTATTTGGTTGAAGACTATGGCTAATTTATGCAACATTCCACAGCGTATCACTTATTAGAACATATTACCACGATTGAACTGAGCAAAACCGATACGAAATTTAGTCATCTGACAGTGAAGTGACTTTTTGAACAATCTATCACCGTTTATCAGCTACAAAATCCACAGCTGATTACTTGCAGCGATGCGGTGAACATAACCGAGCGTTTTTGTTGTATTTTTACATAATCTATGAATTTCCATCACGACATGCTTTCCGGAAATGTTTGTAAACATGACAGCTCTGAATAATTTGGTGTATTTTTCCATACAGCTTACTCGCTGAGATTTCCAAATTACCAATCCCACTATCAGTGAAATATGAAATTAGCAGTATACGCTTTAGTTTGTTATACACAAATATTACACGCTTATCTCTGTTTTTCGCAATGTTATGCGTTTAGCTCCAAAATGCATTGCGACATTCTCACCTGGACAAGGAAGTGAGAGACAGCCGGGTTTTCGTAAACAAACCTTTGAATCTGCCTTGTGTTGTGGTTCTTATACGCATTATGTTGGTCCCAATGACTCCGCAACAAAAATATATGTTGAGCAATGGAAAAAAGCCGACTACATTTTTATTACAGAAGTTTGCCCAGTCCTATATTCATTTCACTGTGTGTCCCGGATTCACTATCAGGTGTAAGTGGCGTGATTCTGTCAGTTGTAAACATTGTAACCTATCCAGCAGAGTTATTGGGAGTATTTTGCAACAGTTGCAAATTTTATTTCTCCCTGGATTTATTTTTGACCAAGATCTCTGGTTCTCGATTTCGAGCTCATCGAAAGTCACAGTTCACGCGTTTTTCTTCCGACGTTAATTGAAATTTTTGCTTGTGATAACCCACAGTCAAGTTCAAAATTATATCCACCACAATCTTTGAATGTCTGTTACAAATAAACGATTGATAACTAGTTGCCAGTGTACCACGTGCAAGTGTGTTAACATATGGTACAATTATTTTAAGTGTTCAAATAGTATCTACAGATTTGCCATTCATAATGAAATGCATGTTCTGGATGACTAAACAAATAACGCATCAGCTGGGATGGCAGTTTGTGTTACTAACATATATGTATTGTGGGCAAATATATCCTTGAAGATTGGCAGGGGGATATGGTGTTGAGACACGTTGTGTTCAGTGAATTAGCAGCTTAACTTCAAGAGTTTTGCGCAGGTGGTACTCGCATTGAGATGGTTTGTAATCAGTTTTGTACCCAGACTTCAGTAAACCATCAGGAACTCTTCTACTAATTAGTTTGACAACATACTTTTCAAGTTTTTGGATAGAACAAATGTATGCATGTTTTGAGAGGTCCGTAGCGGAATCAAGGTTATACTGATCAGAAGTTTAGCTGATGTTCATGAATATCGCAGATATTACCACATTTTCAAGACGATTAGGTAATGCTGAATATCTAACTATCATTCAAAGAATCTCATATTAGCAATCAATATTGATTGGACTTGTGGACTGTTTATTTTATATGCCGCCGAGCGTTTATTTGAGACCACGTAACACAATGTGAACATTTTTGCAAGAGCCAAAAAGTGACTTAATGTATAAACTGGCAGATGATATTCACATTGTTATCTTCCTCATAGCCATGGGACTGTCGGATAAATTTGAGGATTAATTTGATGCCAGAAAATGGTATGCGTGTAACGAATAATAGTGGCAAACTCAAGTAAACGCATTAACGAAACAATCATTGGTCTAACCAGAGATGTGAGCACAAAGCAAGGAAGGGTTAGTTATATTCCGGATGAAGGCATCTCATTGTTTCCGCTATACACTCTGTCGGCGACTCAGCAAAGGTGAACGAGTGCCCCCTCCAGACGATCTGGGAGACTCAAGAGGTGCGTCGTGACTGGTGCCTATCAACAGTCATTCCCGTTTTCAAAAAACAGGCCCGAAGTCTATGTGATAACCACTAAGGCATCAGTTTGGTTTCAATTGCGTCCAAGTTACCCACTGGTCTCATTTTACGTCGGCTCATTAAGCCCAGAGAAAGCCAGATACGCAAAGAACAGGCAGGATTTCGATCCGGTCGGAAGTGCGTTGATCATATTTTTACCTTACGACGGATCTTGGAACATCAGCACTCTTACAGACAGCCGACAGTCGTGGTCTTTTTGGACCTGAAGGCTGCTTTCGACTCAGTTGCTCGTAACGTTCTCTGGAGCTGTGTCCTTCGCAAGGGAGTACCAGAGAAATACGTGAATCTCTTGAGATCACTGTATGCTCACTCTGTAAGCATGGTGAGGGTTTATGGACAACTGTCTCGAGCGCTCATCACTTCTAGTGGTGTCCGTCAGGGGGTCCGATTTCCCCTTTCCTGTTCAATTTTGTCATGGACGACATTCTGGAGGATGCACTTTGCGAATCCAGTGGGCTTCGAGTTGAACTTCTTCCTGGCGCTGGATTGGCCGATCTGGAGTATGCGGACGACATTGTTTTACTTAGCCCCTCTGCCGAAGACATGCAGACCATGCTGGACAGGTTGAGCGACCGAACTGGTTTGTATGGAATGCGCTTTGCACCTTCAAAGTGCAAAGTGTTGATCAAGACTGGGGCATTTCCACTCCCACTTTCCTCATTGCAGGTAATCCGCTTGAGACTGTGAACAGTTTCACATACTTGGGTAGCACTATCTCGTCAGGCTGTACTATTGCTGATGAGATATCAGCGAGGGTAGCAAAGGCACGAGTTGCCTTTGCCAAACTGCATCATCTGTGGAGTCGAAAAGACGTCCGGTTGTCACTGAAAGGTAGGTTATATAATGCCTGTGTGCGCTCCATTTTGCTTTATGGTTCGGAAACGTGGCCTGTTCACAAAGAAGATATCAACAAACTTGCTGTGTTTGACCATCGTTGTCTCCGCCAATTGGCCCATATTAAGTGGACTAATTGCGTGAGCAATGTGGCCGTTCGCCGGCGCGTATTCCGGAATGCTCGGGATGCGCGATCAATTGGTCAACTAATTACGTTGCACAGCTTGAAACCGTTGGGTCGTGTTCTCCGTATGTCATCTGAGCGTTTACCCTACCGGGCATTATATACTGAGGCCGCCGACAGTTGGGTAAAACCGCGTGGTGGTCAAGCAACAACGTGGTCACGAAGTATGAAGACTCTGACTGCTCCATTGAGCAAAGTGGGTAGGTGTCGCCTGCCTGAATGGGGTCCTCGTGATCACTCAAACCGTTGGTTGGGGACGCTATCCGAGATGGCGATGTGTCGCAGTCAACGGCGTATCTGTATCCATACCATTTCTAGTTCTTCCGCTTAGTCTTCTTTTATTAATTCTCAACCTTCTTAATAACGTTTTCTTCTAGGATATTCCACGTCACTGTTGAGCTGAGCGGCGGCCCGAGCCACAGTACCTTTTGGTCAGGCTCATGGCTGTGATGATGATGATGATGATGAACACATGAGCTACGGTGTCCCGCTCAAAATCAAGGTTTCGTTCTCGGTTGTTCTTCGTAAAAATCGTTCCTCAAAGAAAGGTGTTACACTGCACTGGTTAGTAGTGCTTTAGAATTCGTGCTCCTGTGATTCCGGAATCAGTTGATCCATGTTCAATATCACAATGTCAGCGTAAATTGTACTCCTTCAAATCTATAACAATGTCATGACAACTCACACAAATGCATTCTTCTTTGTGCGAAAGAGAGCAGTTCATATCCCCTTCGTTACTAATAGCGATAGCGTTCAATTTCCACATTTCTTTCGCTTATCGCCTGCACATGTGATGTGTAACGTTATTCCCGTCGACGGATACGTGAATGTACTATCGACGTATGCTATAGACGTGACAAAATAATAAACATTAGTTTATGTAGATTCGGGTGGGAGGGAGGCAAAATAAGGCCGTGCGACAAGGTAAGAAACGGTCTTACGAACGACAAATCACTACTGACGATCTGATTAATTGCCTGCGTAAACTTATAAAGAACGAGGTTGACCGAATTTAAGAAATGGTAAATCGATACGCTAGCTGATTTTCACGGAAACAAACGTGAATCAGTGAGGGTTCTTTAAATGAACATATTTGGATTAGTTTTATCACTTTGCCTTGAACACGTGTTGTCTACAACAAGATAAAACTCACGTACAAACAACATCCAACCTATTTTTATTGGTTGATTCATCGAATTAACAAATTCAGCGTTCTCGATACAAGCTGTATACGCAAGTATAATTCATATTGCGGTGAACTGAACTGAATCAAACGACAGTCAACTCATGCCCGGTGACGAAAGGTCAATGTGTAAATGTTAAACAGTACATCAGATAAGGGACTTCGAATACGGCGCACACAGGTCGCATGAGCTGACCTTGTGTTGGGTGTACGTTGTAGATAGGCCTGGAGATGTTGTGTACTAATACCAGTGTATCATTTTGTGTGATGTGTATGTCCTTTTGACTCTATGCTTTGAAAATAACAGGGGAATGTTCCGTAGTGTTACTTTAGCTACTCTGTAGTTTGCAACGAGTCTAACAGATTGAGCTTATAGTGGATAAATTTTGGATTCGTCTTAAAAGACACTTCAAATTCATGGTCACAGAGTATCATGATCAACAGGCTGAAATAGACCTCATACACAGAACACCGAAATTAAGTTTAAACGTGTTTTACTCTTCAAATTACCTCCCATGCCCGTGTAAATTGTCAATCTGTCATGCATTGCTGTCCATAATTAATGAACGCCGATGATACGACTTAGTTACTATTGCTCCTGAATAACAAACCTACGTTTTAGATGTCCCAGCAATGTATTCAATTAGTGCACTGATGTATACAGTGCGAGTAAAATTTCAAAAACCGGTTGGCGTTTAGAAACATAACAAACTGTGAACACCAACTCCGATAGTTGTATGCAGTAGCTAATGTATTTGGACATTCAGTTCCCTTGGATGCAAAAATCGGGAGTTTGCACATAATATTTGAACACGTTGACTTAGTATTTTCGTTATTTCGAATTATGGGTTGTGTAAAACAAAGTGAATGTGCTTCCTTTTTTCAGACAGCACACTGGATGGATACTTGTGCCAACTGAAAGAAAATACGAGATTTATGAAGGAAGTCGTGGGAAAACGTCAAACCCGTCAGGAAATTAACAAACACTTGATCCAGCATGTAAGTTAACGTAAGCATAAGTTTATGCAACATTGCATATAAGTCCTTAAGACATTCTTCCGTTTCAGATTTGAAAACGTTGTGTTATACTGACTGAAGTCTTGTTAACCTAGTTAGTGAACTGGCAGAGAATGCCACCGAAAGGGTATTTTTTTATACGAGCTTACTAGCGTTTATAGTCGCTAATGATTCGTGAAAGATGACGCAACCGTCTGCAGTCTTTCTGGTCTCGTGTATTCTGAAGGTCGTGTACATTGAAAACCTAACAACAATGGTACGGATTGCGTCATGTTTTCATGTTGTAATATGTGAGTTACCCACACTGTGAGAAGACAGGAGACTAGGGACATTGAGTTATTTGATGTGAACCAAAACACCCGAAGCCAATATGCTGGCACACTGAAGCCATGTTCATGACAACCGGGTTACCAATCAAATTATCAACATTGTACTGATTCGCAACCTATGCAAAGAAGACTGAAGCTGTTTAGTGAAACACTTACCAGTGTGACGAGAGACTGAGTGGTCACAGTATATAGGAGACATTCAATAGAGCAGTCAATGACACCGTCAGTGAAAAGCGTAAGGAAAGCAAAGACCAAATCAATGGGTAACTGTATTTCCTTCGTAAATTACGAAACGTCAAGAGCAAGAATGTAAGGCTATATATGTATAATGCACGGTAAGCTTTTCGCATAAGATGATAATTTTCAGCACAGCGCACACCAGAAGATTGTGTGACCAATGTCAGTTGAATAAGTGATGACAACCACGAAACTCCAATTTTAGTAGGTTGCTGACATAAAACACAACACCTTCACAGTTTCTGTGAGTCACCATTGTGACATCCAGAATTACCAGTCTTGCAAAGTATGGTTAGAAAATAAGATACCGGAGAGAAAATGATTCCAGAAGCAAGTTTTGCTTACTGATTCACCTATGAGATAATGAGGCTATCTACAACGTAGATTACGGAGACTTTAGATGGGCAAAGATGTGGAAAATATCAACCTGAATGTCAGGCACAAAATACAAAGTCACCGAGATGAATTCATTTTATATAACGTTTTTACCCGAAAATGTGTAAGATTTGGAAGCAAAAGAGGCTACAGATTAACTGTTAAACGAAATATTAATTACTGCCGAGTAGTCGGGAATCTGGTCAAGTTATTGTTGAACTCCTCCCATAGTTGTTTTCAGCCTTCACATCAACATATACGTTTTAACCAGCCCTTTTCAAAAAAAGGCTAGACCTGAGCTACGCTTTTGTTGGAATTCTTCAGGGGTGTATACTGTTATCACTGACCGGACTAGAACTGTGGCGACGCCTTTATGAGAGAACACTGTTGACCACTCTACCTAAGAGTTTGGAGACTGCAATCATATGTGAGATATTTAAGTTGAAACAATTAATTATCAATGCTTTTTTAAAAATCTGTTTTACATTAACTAGGGTAACGAAGGAGGGCACGAGTTAACTGTTAAACTTTGGAAAGGTGAATAATAAAGCTTCAATGAAGTTGAACTGTTGAAATCGATTGTACGTAGAGAGCACGCGATACGATGCAATCACCACCACTCTGCGTTTGGTTAGGACCAAGGTTCTGACGATCGACAAACCTAGGCCTCAATTGATTGGTTCAGATCCATAGTTTGTTTCCCTCAGCAATTGGCGCAGTCATCCTGATAAATACACCCGTACTCTGATCCCCAGCTGTCTATCTGTCCTCCCACCAGAAGCATCCTCGCAGCTGCAAGCACATTTTGTTTTGACCACATGTCAGACAAAGAAAGTGGTGAATACTAACGGATTACTAGAATTACGCTTGAAGAATGCTGGGCGATTATTACACAGCATAGCACTGGGCCGCATTGTATTTTTCGGCATGCTAACTCAGATGCCATTACACCTTAGGCAGTTTACACTGTAGATAAATTGGAGGGACACTGTTGGGCTGAAGGGCAAGCCTCAATCCATCATAATTCCGAAATTTTGAGCCTGCGTATAGGAATTACGCTGTTGACAAAAATGAGTATTTTGATCCACAAATACAGTGGCGCTCGGCAAATTACATTCGGTGCTTTCAAAGATGAACAGAATGAAGGGAATGATGGTTCTAGCAAAGCTGACTTGTGTGTTTTCGACAACTCTCATTTTATCGGTGTATTTTTTCTTATAAGATTTCTGGCATGGTGAGGACGCGGAACGATACGTTGGCCAATGCTACATTTCTCGTTCAGCATCATTTAAACAAGACCAATTTTCCGCTATCTGTGAACGTTCGATTCAATCCTAAGCCAACTAAACAGCAACGATCGAAAATGATGAAGTACTTGTTACGTTTAATGGAGTTGGAGCAAAATCTGCACAAATTTATTCAGCAGACTGTATACGGTGAGTATTGGATCTAAACTGCTCTCTTGTCAAGGTGGTTGGATGCGTGACTCCTGTGAGCTTACATGTGTCGCACGTATTTACGGTCTGTGAAACGCCGAGAAAAACTGTCAATTCAGGATTTAAAATTTTGTATGCGTTTCAGACCCAAGCCTCAGTTGGGACCGACACGTTTCGGCAGCATCCTCCGAACGCTTTACGTGAGCAGTTCGTAAATCCAGCCAAAAGACTGACGAATCACGCTGATATTTGATAATTCCAACATATTTCAGTGATTGTTGTACATATAACTAGCAGTTACTACAAATACTTCGTGTGTGACACGTAAGCAGAAGGTAAGATAAACATGAAAGTCGGGGATGAATGTGAATTCATGGGATTAACATTGGTGTTATGAAAAGAAGAGAGCATTAGTGGAAGACTAGAAAGAAATAAGTCCAGCAGTAATGTTGAGGAGCTTCGACAAGCGTGTGAAATTTTGTGCAACGACAAGTAGTTTGGCAGATTTGATAATTTAAGAGAGACTCAGTTGCGAAAAATCTGGACTTCGGCTGCATTCGAACCATTGACAGAAACATCATGCCCAAGGTTGCCCTGTTAATGCTAATTGGATATTTTACGATGGGCTGGAGAGAAACAGTGGGAATACCATTGTGCAAGTCTAAGAATCATCAGGAACAGTTAACGTGGCCAACCTGTACAATTTTGATTGGATGAATACTGTTCGAATTATACCTCGTTTCCAAGTGACGCCAGTGAACTTAGTCGCTCTGTCTGAAGTGGTATTAACGAAACCACAGTGGAAAACGCAGATTGTTTCCGGATTACACCCCAGCGGTTGATCTTCTGGCAGTTTCCAGGCTGTTTCTTATTTCGACCACCATCAATTTTGGGTCAAACTTGGGAAGCATTGGGTCAGGATGGAGCGTTGGCTACAGTGTGGTTATCAAAAGACTTTGAAAACCGAAGATTTGATTTTCTTCACTATCCAGGATAGTTCTCCTTAGGTACATATCATGGCACTGTCATTCTTGGTTCAAAGGTTATTCTCATTTCATAAGACGTTTATAGTGTGTGCAACTTGGTTATACCTTACGGTTAGGAGTAGTTTTGAGTTCGTATAAAAAACTGAACAGACCTATCAGCGCTTCTTAAGATAAGAGAAAATATATTGAACACATAATGTAATGTTTGACAGAGAGAGATCTTGCCGGATTGAGCAAACAAACTTCGTTAATCTGTGTGTTAGTGAGTTATCACCAATCCGAATTCCTGTATTCAAAAGAGACTTCAAATGCACCTATAATAAATCAGTCTTCTGTATTCACAATCCGCTGATTTTAAGTGCCACTCCACAATAGTTTTGGTCTCTGACATGTTTATACGTTTGTGGAACGTGCATTACCAACAATTCATAATCATGGAAAGACTGTGACTGTGTTTCCTTTTGCAAGAAAATGGTCAGCTGAACACAACAAATTGCCGTCACGTATGACACCATCCAAATCTCCAACTGCTTACCAGTGGTTCGTTTTTGTTCTTACTCCCTCCGCATGTACACCACTGTTAGGTTTGACAATTTAACAAATCCAGGCGAACTGTTAGCGCTCGAATGCATAATTAGCTTACTAACCTGGTCGTTTGAAATGGCAGTTACTTCTGCAAACCGTCAGAGCTTAGAGAACACCTTCGCTGCGATAAATTTTATGGACATTCGGAACTTCGTGGCTGTTGCGCAGATCTTTGGCGTTAACAACGTCACTAATGTGAGCGTATGTTTTGGTCCTACAATCCCTGTTTTTCAGTGATTATACGTTACGAGGTGTGGAGATTGAAAAGCATTGCAGAATTAGTAGTCTGTGCAAGCATGATGAAACCTCCAAACTCCTCCTGGCTTTCTTATCATTGCATCCTAAAGGTGACCATTACATAATTAGAACTAACTCATTGACATAACGTAATCAACAAGGCGCTTAAACATTTTCACGGAGGCTCGTTGAGTCACATCCTGCTTATTTAAATAGGATGTAGAACTAAATTTGTCTCCGCCATGTGGGGATATTTTATTACGTCAGATTTGTAATTACTTTCTCGTGTCAGATCTACAGTGAACAACTCTAATAATGTAGTTGTATCTTATCATGACGTTGTACTACGAATTCGAAATATAATAGTATCTTCCGGTGGCGATATAAACGATTGAAGCGTGGGGCACAGGCCCCAATGAGTTGTTAATGGAACTATCATTTTTTCATTGAGATATGCAAAGTAATATTAATATCTTCCACTTAACTGAAAAAATTAGAGTTTAGCCATGTTTATTTTTTCATGTTTCATCCAAAAATATTTAACGTTACTCGATTTTGTTCCGACTATGAAATAAGACGACTTTTAAGGACTACACTGTCATAGTAACATGCTTTGGAATGACTGAGTCAAAACTGTTGAGGTAATTCCTCTTAGCCTCTACTATTTCCTTATATTGTCACATGGATGGAACGATTCAGGAATGACTAATGATTAGCACTCTTCTTTGACGGTTCTGAAATTCATCAACGTTCATTCTTTCATTCAGCGTTTCAAATATTTCCATTACTATAATAAGAATGAAGACGAATATGTTCGGTAATACATCTTATAGCTGGTCCAGTTATGTAGAATGTTAATGGAGTTAGATCTAGATACCGATCGGACTTATGACAGAGAAACTAAGTCACTAGTCAATCACTCGAAGATTACGTCATTGGTCTATTACGTCGAGCTGGTCCACTGGTCTGAACATCATTCACGATGGCTGGAGCACGGGGAGACACGATCGGTCAAAACTGCTCACCTCTGTCATATGGATGCGAGCGGACACTAAATGGACACTGATCAGACCTTCCCAGTGGTATATCACATGTCAGGCAACCCATCGAAAGCCGTCCGATTGGAAACACTTTGTACCGCCTAAGCCATCGGACTCACCAATGCGGTTTGTTTAGGCGCTTCACCTATCATAACAATAAATTCACCGGACCAATGACCAACCTGTGCGGTCAAAACAATAGATTAGCGTGACGTAACAGACCGTTGAAGACCGCAAAGTGACTGACCGTTGACTTAGTTTCTCTGTGATCAGTCTAGTCGATACCTCGATCTAACTCTTTGAACTCTCTATATAATTGTACCAGCCTACGAATGAACTGTCGAAAGCATATGTTCACTTGTATATTTTCACTCATCAAATTGATCAAAATAACAATTATTTTTGCGTGTGGTGACAAAAATGACGTACTTTTACATCTAGTAAATTTCAGTGGAGATTCACATTGAAAGTTTACCCACAAGCTCAGTGTAGTTACAACGTTAAATTGTCATTAATTCATGCTTGAACATGCGATTCCAGTTAGAGAAAAGCATATGCGCACACACAATATGTTGGGGAGAATGTGGGTTGACGTTGTAATGTTAAAACACAAGGACAAGGTCATATGTTACAGCAAGCCTAGTGGAAATAACCGAGAACTTCATTGTAAGGATAGTGAATTGAGCATCGATTTTTGATAGGTTGAGCTAACCAGTTCAGCGCATACCATAACACGAAGTTCTGCATGACGATTGTTTTTCTAGTGACTGAATAAGGAAAATCTGTCACTGATTTTTCACTGATTTTTGAATGAATGGACTGTGCTTTGAAGCAATGCACCAGGTTGATGCTCCCCAAGTCCATCTATGTAATTAGGGTTGAATTCGTTTTTACTGGTAGTGTATAATCCACAAAATGAGTCAAATTTCCACATGGGGTTAGCCTAACAAAATGCAAGTAAATTTTGCTGAGTAAGTCTGTGACTACGGCATTGCACAAAAAATAAAGCTACTAAAAGTGTTCCAATGTCCGATTCATGAAATCAATGATCATTTCTAAAAGAATGACTGAATACCATGTAGATTAAACCAATGAGAACAACTCCATCTGAAGCTGTGAGCGCAATGAGATTCCTGCTACTTCTGGCTGTCAGTATCTTGCGAACGTCCGAGCACATTCGTCCGCTAACTGGTTGCGATTGTCAAAAGTGTGGTTGTAAAAATTGTCCCAAGAAAACTTTACCTCGCTGTTATCTTTCTATAAAATGTGTTACTTCGGACAGAAATACTTACTCAAGTAGACAAAGTAGACAGCAACAATGAAAGAGTGATCTTCCCTATCCACAGCCAAATCTTGTGAGTACATAAACAACGACAGGACTGATATTGGTCATAATAGCGAAACCAATCAGCTGATCGTCAAAGGCTGACCATTCTCCTGAACCAAACAACATGTCGGTCGCTAGCATATAGGACCAATCTGACCCATGTTGAAAGAACTATTTCAAGTTGCATTATGAAAAAGGCACGCTGAAGGCAGGTGACTTTTACTACAAGCTTCACTTTCATAGCGTTCACATCAGACTGAAGGGCGGATGGCAAGTTGCTTGAGACACGCATGTAGCGTAATTCCGTTCAGAGAGAAGACCACGAAAGTGTAGTAAAATAACCCCGTTCTCTTTTATGGTAGCGTTGGCCCGCTCGAAATGTCCACTTACCTCATACACAGACTCCAAATTTGAATTCCTCAAAAGCGATGATAAATACTGTGAACTGCGTAAATAACTTCTTGAACAAACCTGTCTCGAACCCGATCTGTAAAGTTAGCGAGATACTTGAATTTGACATTGTAGAATGAGCTTACAAATATTATACCTTTGTTCGCTCAGAAACAAGTGGAAGCTAACAGGTTGGGCATGCTTCATTTAGGAACATTTGGTAACAACGAACGGCAAACTAATTGACGAATCAGAAGAGGTCAGAAACTTGGTAACCGAATTCTCCCTGTTACCAACAGCCGTATTAGAAAATTCTGTGTTTCAGTCTTCTTTGGGCTCTCTGTGAGCCATGCACCAACATTCTAATTTTGTAAATGATGCTGGTTATCATTGGCCGATGAATGAACATTCAGAAATTCTAAATCACAAACACCCACTATAATGAACCACGGCTTCCGAACATAATCATTATGTAATAATTATATAATGATTGGGTAGTAACTCTGATACTGCAATTAAATTAAAACCGTTGCACCGTCACGCAAAATAAACCATTTACTCAATACAGTAACTTAGACAAACCGATGTCTTGCATGTATGAACAAGTTCTCAACAAGACTTCAAGAATTTTCTGCACTTACCTCACTGTTCAACATCGATTACAATTCCTCTGAAGTGTGACTTAGAAACCCCGGCTGCGTGTGGAAACTACCGCACGACTACTAGAATGGGTTTACTACATCGAAGTCACTCCACTGAGGAACATTTGAACTGTCTCAGTCGGCTTCGTTGTGTTTTCAAACGTGCACTATAAGTATGCCTATTTAATAACTGCTGACCGTTAAACTAAGTGGACTTCTTTTGAACTAATTTCTCACTATTTGGGTTAAAGTCTTCTAGAATATGTTCAAGTGCCTTCGATCTTTATAATTCTTATCATCTGCCGAAGCCAAGAATAGTAAAAAGAATGTGTTATTTCATGTTCCCGAAAAATATGAACAGGAAAATTGACTAATTTCAGTGCCTCAGAAATCGTCCGATTATAAAGTTGCTCCTATGTCAGCTAGATACGCATTTCTTCGAAACGGTTTTACTTGTATCGTGGAATCGGTTAAAAGTCACATCGACCGGATCTTTTGATAAACATTGACCGGTCGTCCAATTTGAATGAGTCGCTTCCGCGCATGCTATCTTAGCCACAATTCTTTAGGTTTACACCAACTTTTGTCAACATGGTTCAACCTTCGTTCCTTATTTTGTCTATAGATGACTTTGTGTGTGAAGAGCATCACGCCTGAACTCTGAGTGAAACTTTGAGATTTCAAAATCGACTGCAATCCTGAGATCAGTTTCACTTAAACGACATTCCGTTTTACACAGCTGGCCAGTGAACGGATGATAGGTTTAGCTCGAACGTTACCACAAATTTATTTCGTCTACAAAATGAGCAGCTAACACATAAACGTCTAGAAAACATCTACCGTGTTCGAGGTAGATCCGATGTATTTTTTAGGTCGGGTTAGAACAATCAAAGAGGTTGATGGGTTGGTTGACCTCGACTAATTGCACAGCAAATACAGAGGTGTAATCTATTGTCGGTTGGCTAATTACCCACTCTGGCTGATGCTTTCAGTTGAGATCAGACGAAGGACATGTTGCACCGTATACCCAGCTTTCCGTACAGGAACAAAGAAATGAGTTCATACACAAACAGGCAACATCAGCAGTAGAATTCGTTTCAACAATGGAGGCAGGATATAGATAGAGATAAAATGGTACTCGCAGTACTGTAACAAGTTAGGCCTGTACAACTGTGTTATAATTAACCTGACGATTAGTCACCGAGAACGACTCCGTTTTTCTTATTGTTCGGTTTTTGAACAAGGATAAGTTTTTCTTAAATAGGTAGACAGTTCTGATTGTTCGTTTTGTTCAGACTGCTTGAAGTAGTTCATGGTGAAAAATCATTTCAGGTTCTGCTGTGCCTTTCGACAACTACCTAGAGTGAGAAATGGTTACCAGTCTATTTTATAGATGTGGGTAACCATGTAACAATCACTGAGGCCACATCTACAAAATTGCTAAGATGTTCCTAATATTGACGTCAACTAATCAAAGATGAGGCTGATTCTTTGTCTACTAGCTGCAACGTTTGCACTGCAGACTGATTGTTGAGCACAGCGATTTGCTTGGCTGTCATCTTTCTGTTACAATCAAGGCAGTTAGGCGTTAGAGAAAATCGAGTCTATTTGTAGATACTTAATATGTGCACTAGCGTCATTTTATGAAGGAGGTGTGCCAATGATCATTTCAAGTTAACCCAAAATGTCAAGGTATTTGATTTGTTATTGACTACCGAGAAGCACGAGATGTTTATCTAAACCGAGAATTACGGGTGTACTTGAATAAAGTACTTTACCACCGTTCCCACGCGTACTACTAATATAAAAAACCCAAACGTTGCTGTCAGTTGTTGTTTTGATGATATCTTGTGTGTATTTAAGCACTACTGAGGTTGTATCACGTGGATCTGTAATACATCCGGAAAAGTAAATCATTAACAGATCCTGAGCTCGGATTCCTTAATCACGGTACGAAAAGTTTATTCATGAGTGAAATAACGGCTGGTGCAAAGTGAACCGTGTGAACCAGTGTTACAAGCAATTGTAATCACAAAAATTTTCATTGAGAAGACAATGGACAAAAATGTAATTGTACGGTGCGCAGAGACTATCAACTCAACAATCAAATGGATACAAAAGACCAACAAATATTCGCAACGTGCCCTGCGAATATTTGCTTGCATACATTAGATTGTTGTTTAGTATGCTGGTAGAAATGTATCTGCTCTCAATATTTCTGTTTGGCTTTTAAACCAGTCAATCGAGCCAATATATTTCAAGCCCTAAAAGTTGTTTGATGCGTCCACTTTTGCAATAAACATGTGAAAGGACATAAGTTAAAGAAACCATTTTGGAGTAACAGAAATTCAGGTTGTGTGGAAACTGGTAAACAGACGATAGTAACTGATTGGTTTGAAGATGGCGAACCTAGTTCTGTGAAAACTGCTGAATAAAACTTATTATAATGTAGATTAGTTGATTACAACGTGTTGGTAGTATGGTCAATTCTTGAAATGACTAACTCAATTTTTAACCCTAACAGATGTGGCATACCATCTAACTTATCCAGTGAGCGGATGATTCAACCGGTTCACTAGCAGATTTGAAGGAACATTCGTTTTTGTGCTTCGGAATGTTATATGATATTATACAAACTGTTAAACGAAATTCGCTATCAGTTGATTTTCAAGTTTGTTTGTGCCCTTTAGAAGGGTCATATTTAAATCAGCACTGAAAACAAGATTGTTTGCTACGTGCTTCTCATTATGACTGAATCGAGCACATTAGTGGTAATTAAAACAGTGTTGTGATGGTTCCAGGAATGCAGA
>LUCH01003979.1:0-23297 GCA_013368495.1 Paragonimus heterotremus
GCATCTGACGCCAGCCATTCAGACAATGTTTAATGCAGGTTCGTTTCATTCACTCAGTAGTACATGTTCACTAACACTGTTTGCTTATGTCGCCAAAACCAGAATTGTTTTTATGCGTCATCCGGAGGCAAATCGATTCCTCGCTTATCACGTGAAAGAAGCCTGTCCTCAGTGCACAAAAGTTGTTGACCTTGAATCACTGTGTGCTAAGGTAGACTTGATTGTACATAGACTAGATTTTCTCTCACTCGTTCAATTTTACTTATTTTTCGCTGTTGTCGTAACTTACAGTTGATGATAACATACGAAATATTTACACAATTTGCAATTACCTTCTGAGTTTGTTGCTTTAATCCGTAACCGAATAAGCTTGTTTTTACTTAAATGTCTACATATACTTTGCACGGTTACGTCTGTGACAGTAATGACTCGATCTTGCTCACTCTTTGTTATAAAGAGATCAGTTATTTGTGGTCCGAAGAACTTCTCACTCTGACGTCATCAGTTTGTTTGAATCACATGACCTGAACATCAAGTGTTACGCTTTATAAGTACGAGGAACACAATTATATCAAACAATCGGTTGTGATGGGAATATGAATTTCGTAGGTTCTAATTCAGTCACACAATAGTTGACTGTTTCATGCAAAGAAATGTTAATAATCAACGTCTAAATATTTGAAAAAAGCCTTTTACAACTGGACATGTTTGGCATGACTGGTGAAATCAAATATGCCGCGTATTGCATGTCCCTCTAGCTTTGTTCATGTGGAATTGAACATATCAACAAATTATTAAGCATGTTTACGACGAGGAAGCATTATCGTCAGGTTTGTAGGCCGTCAGCACTCTCTACAGTACAGAGTTTCCCACAGATTTCAGTTTGCAATGCAGTCGTTCATTTGTAAATTCACACACAGATGATCTGTTAATTTGCCCCCTCACCCAATACACGATGTTTTGCCCGGTCACTGGTAATATTGTCTGATGCATGTGAAGGCGGCACACTAATTTTGGCAACAAAGTCGGATTTGCTTATTATAGCTTAACCAATTTCGTTGTCCAGTTTCAGGACCACGGCGTTCCAATCATTATTCAAATCGATTGGAGCGAAAAAAAGCGGGATACAGTAAAACTGTTTCTCATTCGCAACATGAAGAATGGGTTACTTATCAAAATGCCCCCATAGACTGACTAACAGTAAATGGGAGCTTCAAGACTGTGTTATTTTTCGTCTGTTAACCGTTTCCAGTATTTTAAACAGAGGATTTTGTCGTGTACACTAAATCTAAGCATGTTTCTGTTGTTTACAGCGGTGCGGACATTCGGACTGTGGGAGTACATTAAAAGCTATAAAATCGTCTTCAAATAGTCTTTCTCTGGCTGAGAATTGTCAGTAACGGGGAGACAAACTAATCGGACTCAATGGCCCCAGTGTTGGTTTTATTTGATTAAATTGTCCGTGAGTGATAATGTCGAGCAGTGGAAATGACAACCCGTCTTGCCGATGGTGCCTTACCTTCACTTATAGCTCGACTGATTGGTGCGGGCACTTTGCTGTTGGATGTTCAAGTATAAATATGATTATTTTTAATAGTTGCTTGCTTTTCCTTTTTTTCTCTCAGCTATTTTTGCTTCTTTCTCCACGGCTGTATGGCAGATAAACGTTAGCGAGAAAGACTGTTAATTTTTGTCTTTAATAATAATACTGATGACTCAGAAGTTAGTCAAGCAAATGTCCCAAATTTCCTAAAAAGAACAAAGCTCTACAAAAACGTCGACGTCCCGGCATGTATCTGACTGAATATCTGGAAAAATGACGCAACTCTTTGAGTTTGTCAACGTGATTTCGGTTATACCACTCCTGACAAAAGCCACTCAAAGTGAAACTCTGGCCCAGCTGTCCTCTTTATGAGGAGAGGTAACCAAAACCATTAGTTATACAAGCAGGGTGAAGTCTGTAACTGATATTCGGTTTATAACAAGGTGAATCGTTGGTGAATTGTATTTTGCATTGCCTAACTGTAGATATTATCTCTGACTTGTTCATCATCGTCAACCAGTCTATAATTTCAAGAATGCTAGTGTGTAACGTTTGTGTAGATAGTAAGGCAAAAACTAACAGATTAACGGTGCGCTCGTCATCCTATATTCGTCGTGTTTCGTCAGAATAGTGATGCACTATTAATCAGTCCAATAAAATGAAACGTTTGTTCAAATATCTGACGGCGTTTGCCCTGACTCCCAAAGCTCCGAACATACGATACCGACGTCCACTGTTTGGGAAAAATCAGTACAGCAGGACAGTAATTTACAGTGCTCACTCTGGATAGATCGTAGTCCAACCACCGAATGTGTCCGAACCTCCTCAACAGATCCGGTTAATTGGCAACCCGAATTTGACGCACAGACGCCACGTCGAAATCAAGCTTACACTGTACTTTTTTAGTGTACTGCAGGTATTTCCGACGTTGACCTATGGAAACAAAATCAAACAATCACTCATCTATTACGTATAGTTGGAATGTATGAACCACCCTTCCAAAGAAAATTATTTCGTGAGCAATCGATAAAAACATGCCATTTAACTGCACGACGCCGTAAAATTGTACTCAGCGAAAGATCTGGGAAATTCTACCTCTACCCTACTTGTTCACCCAGCATTGAACCCTGAGTTGATAGGTGGATTAAATCTCTGAAGACCATCTAAGTCATCAGTCGATCCCAAATATTGTGCTAGTTGTACCCGGGTTGTCGAGAATCCCCTGCCGAAGCACACTTCCTACGCGGCGACCGCAGACGAACAGGCCCACACCAATTCTTGCAGTAGCCACATCAGTTGATGTTCCACGACGCGTTCGGAAACACCCAATGTTGTGAGGTCTACGTGGCTTGATTCACAGGGACAGAAGATCAAGGCAGGTCAATGGTTTGTAGGGATGACCTGGCAAAACGCCTGACAATAACCATCCGATACAACACGTGACAGCCAGCGCCCAGCATGGTCAGCATTTGCAACTCTTTGAGTAACGTTAGTGTTGGTGCCAACCATACATTACCTAGACCACTATCTTGCCTAGGCCTCCGCCACAAATACTGCCACAACAACTATTCTCGCTTTATTACACACTTCTACGTGATGCATCAAGAGGAATGACCAGTCACTGTTGCACCATCCTGGACAATACTTCCTGTCCTGAAGTTGTCATATAATCTAAGCAGTACGCAATTCTATAATGAGCATTCTGAGACTTGTACAGCCTCATCCAGTTAGTGGATTACAAGTCAAGCACTACCCTCACATCAACCCATCCGTCTGTCATACCCCGCAAGCTTCAACTCTCTCAACTGGAGGTTCGCAAATATCAAAGCCACTTCCGCTGTGTTATCCGGATTTTAATGTCATAGTTTTGTTACTCATATACATTTGGGACATTGTTTTTTATTTATGGCATACGCATTTTTATTCACGTTATTCATCTTCTAATCGCGAGTAACTCTGTACATTGACTATCGAAGGGCTCAGCAATTTGTCTCCACTGGCCACTTTTGTGCACTCAAAACCTTCCACTAAAAACATTAGCCAAGTTAATTCCCCATAGCCAGCTACAACCGACAATGTTTGAAATTACATAAGTGGTCCTAGAACAATAGGTGCAAAACTGTTCTATTATAAAATATAACCTAAATCCACGAAATTCTATTAACGATTAGAATAATGATCATTCTTCTGTACTTGTGAAATGTATCTGTCAACCTCAGAGCACACCTGTCAACTCCGGTCGCTCTTTCTATGATCCATCTAGGCGGATAGGATTCAGTGTTTATTACAGTCAGAATGTCTGCCTCTCTCTATCACTTAACTTTGGGTCGATCTCGGTAATGTGATGGTCGTGATGGCACTTCCACGTTTGTGGGTATTGTTACACCGTCGAGTGTTCTTACACTACGGTATCACTGAGCTCGAAAATCGGAGTGCAACGTTCAATTCCATGTGATATCCGTTAGTGAACAAGTAGACGAGGTCAAAGGTCGCTTAATTACTAGTGTTTCGGCATGCTCGTAAAAGCTTTGCAACTGGTTCTCATAACGTTTGTACGCCAATGGAGCAAGCACGCACATCCTATGTGCTCATTCACTAACCTACACAAACACACTTCAAACTATATTGGTTTTTGTTTAGTCAGTAGGTTGTTGTTTCGAATACACCATCGTCATTTTATGGGTAATACTGCATATCAGCTATATGTTGTTAGTCACTCGCGGGACTGCTCAGTTTCAAATACATATTTAGAAACGGCTGCTATTGTGGTCTTTCCTTCCTTATCTCTACTTGGCAAAGGTCGTGGTGCGTGTTTGCCGTTCATACAAGTTGTGTACCAGCTGGTAACTGGTTGTTTAACACAAGATCAATGGCACCCTTGCACATATTATATAACTGTGCGCATGTCTGGATATGGTTGGTATATACTCATTAAAGGGTCTAACTGATCCATACAAGAACGCGGGCGATCAATCGTGGAAAAATATCCGGTTGGGTCAAAACTAGACGTGGTGGTTTACAGCAATCGGCTGTCAGGGATCGGAAATCTAGATGAAATAGACTGTCCGCAAAATATGCAGTTCCAACACAGTGACTGGAACCTATAAAATAACACTATATTTCATAACTAACTGGCTGCTTCTCTTCTGATATATCATACTGTCAAAGTTCCCGTCATTTTTTAGCCCTGTAGTACAGCTACTCAGCTTTGATGAATACATTTTTAACGGCGTCGCATAAAGTTCCGTTGGTGAGTTTTGGAGACTAGTGTTCAAACATCATCGGTAGATTTCAAGCCAGTAGGTTACTTTCGTTTAAAACCCGTTACGGCGATCACGTGCGGACCACAAACACATGAATCCCTCCGTTAACAAAATGCGTCTTAACAGCTTAGCAGCGTTAACATATACTTGTTATTATATAGAGTGAACATCACCCACAATTGATCGCAGCTGTCTGTTAATTTTTATAAGTGTACCTAGGCAAAAAGTACAGTGTAGGACTTCGACACACTTAGTAGAGGGAGGGGCAGCCGTTTTTGCTGACTGTTATGACACTGAATTACTGAAGGCACTGGTGGATTCCATGTGACACAGATGGTTGGTTGGGTAACTAGGTTCGAACGTGACATTTCTGAGCCTCTGGCGTGACTTCGTAGTTCAGCTGGTAGAGCGCTTGCCGCGTTTGGACATGATGTTTCTGTTGCTGGTTCGAATCCAGCCGAAATCTAGGTTTTTCGCAAATGGATCTCTTCTAAATGTTAGGACACTATCAAGTGTTTAAATCAAACATCGTTCATGAATGATTGCCGCTTTTACATTCCCCTTTCGGAAAGAAGTCCCACAACCAAGTTTTGTTCTTATTAGAGCTTGTCAGCAGTGCGCATTTTTTCTACTAAGTCGAGTAGTTTCAGTGACTTCAACGTGAAAGGAAATGCTAATCACGGGGTCATTTATTAGATTTAAAGGGACAGTAACTGCAGCTCTTCTTGAGACGACCTGGTAACCTGAGCACCGCTCATTCGCCAGACTACTGCCCATAAACGAATATGGCTAAGCGTTTATATAAGACAACTCAGTTTTGCTTAATATTTGGTCACTAGCTCATTGGTAACCACGATTTTCTTACTAGAGTGGGATCGTTCAAATCCCGCTTTATTCTTTAGGTAATCTTTACCGTAAACGTGAGATGGGAGGTGTCGCCTGAAGCCCGGTCTTTTTAAGTTCGATCTAAGAGAGCGAAGTCAGCATACTGATTAGTTGAGTCAAGCAAAACTATTTAGAAACCAAGTTTTTGATTGTGTTTACATGTTTCCCAATTTAAAATGTGTGATTACCATTCAGCCATAGGATGCTTAATCCAGTGGCAGTATTTCATCTATCACTGGTTTACATAGTATGATGAGAGATGCAATTATTCTAACACTCGGTAGGATATTTCAAACCAATGATGAAATATGACCAGGACTCAAACCTGATGGATCACGGATAACATGAACTACGACGAGACACCTTCGAGTGGAATCAGAACAACAAGCGAAAATCTATAAAAAAAATAACGTCAGTCATAGGCAATGAACCAGGTCGAATCGCATATGACGTTCAACTGAAAACCACGTTGCGCTGTGGATTGGAATTCCGGCTAATACACACGACCACACGGACGTGCACATTGGACAACAAGGGTAATGATTGGTTGATAGACTTTTTAATACAATGTGGTCAGCAAGCAATGGTATTAGTAACTCCTTGCAGTAAACCTACCAGGAATTGATGATCAAACAACAGTGTTTTCCGTTAATCAGTTTTCCTGAACTTAACTGCGTAGATTTAAGTTAAAATAGAACTCGCCTGATTAAATTAAAGGCGGAATGTGTATAATTGTACATGGAATGCGTTACGAAGCATCAAACTCTCTATTGCACACTGGCGTAATGCCAAGCATAAAAAATGTTTGACTGCCCCAGAAAAGGACTAAAGAAATTTATTGAACGAAAATAGAAAAAAAATCCGTCACCAAAGCGCGGCGTGCTAACATTGGCAATATCGATCCATATCAATAACATCTGGACTCAACAATTCAGTTGCGGTGCATGAGAACAGAGCACACGGTTACAAGTATACGAAATAAAATGGGTCAAAATAAAGCGACGTCAGTTAAAAAAGGGTCAACAAAACTAACGCTATCACACAACGCTGAAAGTTTCAGCGACAGTTGGATGACTGTATGAAATTGTAGCAGCATCACTGAATAATTGCACTAGGTGGGATGCAGTTTTACAACAAAAAAAGAAAAGTATAAAATGCAACTAAAAACTAAGGGAGAATCAGTAGAAAGGGTTGGACTACTGGGGCAAACAGAGTGTACAGTTATCATGGGTGACCGATTATTCTGTTTTCTAGGAGAGGTAATCTGCACTCTGTTCACTATAGCCGAAGGATGCCAGCCTTCTTTGTCCATTACGTACTAAGGAAAATTACTTTGATTTGTTGAAATAACAAGCGTGTGAATACAGACTTTCCATCCACGGTGATACGCTGCGAAGTAGGCCAATGAATCGAAGTATCTAACCCAACATACAGCATCTGCTAACTGTGCTCGACGGATAAGTTGCAATAAATGACCGCACTACATAGTTTTTCCTATACCGTTGATAAGTTCACTACAGGATAATAGACGTTTAACTGACATAAGAACAAAGTGACCTAGCACTAAGCTTTCACATTTCCTAACCAAACCCTGGACGTATTGTTGACTGTAGAATTGTTGGCAATCCGATACTAACTAGACGTATCCACAGTTGGCGTCCTTCCATTTGCATTCCTATAGAAACAAACTTTACTTACCACCGAGTTTCATAGTTACCGTTAGACGGATCATTTCAAGTACTATTGTAGCTGAAAGGCGTCTAATAAAGCACAATCTTTAATGTCCAGCACGCTGGTTGCCATTTTGCACGCCCGTTTATGAATTGGAATTCCAGTCCACAATACACCCCCGGTTTCTGTTCACACGTCAAGTGCACTTCTACCCGGTTTATGTGTGATCGACGCCCTCAACTGGGGGGTTTCCGCCTGCCATTCCCCGTCCGTTGGTCCGATTTCGTCGAGCGATGGCTTGTCCGGTCGCTCGCGTTTTCCGCAATCTATTCACAGTGAGCTTTGATTGTTTTCTACAACCGTGTCGATCTACTCCTCCGGGTGTTGGAATGATCGCGCTACCGACCTATCGTCCATCCTATTTTGCCTGCCATGTCTCGCCCGATGGTCCGATGCAGTAGAGCGATAACTCATCCGGTCGCCCACGCTGTCCCCGATCCCTTGTTTTGTGCTTTTGGACGTACCTACCAGCGTTGAGGTATTCCGCAGAGTATTGTAATACTCGCACCTCTGGTTTGGCAATCCATTACACTATTGATTCATACCCTGTGGTCGAGCAACTAAAGATGTATAGAAATCCACCTGAGAATGAGGAAAGGATATAGCTTTTTGAGTTATGGTGTAACATCCAACAGGACAACAAACAGGAGCAGTCACCTCTACTTCTCACTGTTGGTGGACGTGACTTGTACTCATTTCTGAAGAACCTAACCTTTCCAGAAACATTAGCAAAGTTTCTGCCAGGAAAACTAAAGAGTGTGCTTAAGGATCAAATTCCTTCAGCTGATTTCCAGGCAAACGAGCGTGTCAGCTTCATTTTCTTGATTCAAGATCAGAACACGCTGTGCCGCTGAACAAGCAAGCAACTAAATGGTGATAGGTTAGAGGAGCAAACACCAGACGGACTAATTACTGGATGCAACAGCATCAGTCTTTGATAAATGTCCGATAAAACAGAGCAGACAATTCCATAGACCCAGTCGATATGCTATCAACCTAATGGCATTCCTGTATCGACCTTTGTTGACCCGACCAGACTGACTTAAAGGCAATAATCCAAGCGCTCTTCGCATATCAGACAGTCGCAGTCAAAGAAGCTTCAGAAGTTCAAATCAAAGATCAGTTCCGTGACTGTCAACTGGTATTCGTTCTGCAGTAAATTCAAACTTCTCTCCGTCTTCAACGTTGTCAGCTATGCTTGCTTAATGATAGACCGTATATGGAAGGCCTGTCGTAAACGTAGACACCCATTTTTCTGGGGTTAAACGGACGGCTCATTGCTGTGCTACCAATCACAGAGGTAACCTGCAGACTAGAAGGTCGTATCACAGATTCCTGTACAGGCGGCTACTGTTTGAATCAGGAACGCACCATAGACATGGACAACAGAATTCATTGCCCTGGATGACATGCTTGATTCCATATTCCCAAAGACTGTCAGTAAAATGTTTAGCATTGCTCTACGCTGTCTGGCAAAACGACTGCTCTAGTACAATTGCAGGGACAGAAACACGTCTCTGTCCATTCTGTTATTTCCATTAAAAACCCATTCATCCCGGAACTGAAGGCTATGTGACTTGATTGCCCGCCTCACTGTATACGTAAGGCAAAGCATCCTATAGTAGTATAAACTTCCAAGAGCAAATTATTTACAACTCCACTAATGCCGGAAGAAACAAATCAGCACTCTGTCATTCTTTGAGTGACTTTATTCCTTCGGACAATTTGATTCTTGATTCCTGTAAAAAAAAATAGAACAACATGGTGAATCTTTTAAATTGCCTGCTATGACTGCGAGGCTGCGACTTTAGGGATATGCAGTTATAACATTAAAGCCGAAGACTTAATAAAGACCATGTATTGCAACAAACATTTCTCAAAGTTTGACATTTCTGACTCAAAGCTATAGATTTCATTGATCCTGGGATTTATGTCTCTGACAACAAAAAGTATTCCATGGAATTTGTTACTCCTACCGTTTGGGCTGCACTTGCCTTGCGATACTTACTAGGCGGTGATCGGTGTAATTCTCACCGATCTGGATCGACTGCTGATATACGACAGTTACTTTAGGGTCCTCAGAACTAGCAACGATGCGTGTACCGATCTTCTGGCTAAAATGATGCAGAAGACTGTTTCAACAAACGTTTTAATCGAATCATCAGACCGCGTGTGCGGTGCTGCTGAACTGAAATATCTCAGATTTATGGTGAATACTGCAACCTGTCGACTGGACGCAAGTGAACTGAAACAACTGATTAACAAGTACTCAGAGAAATACAAAGAACACCAAAAGTTAATCATGATGAACTTCAATACTACACTGCAATTAAACAGAGTGTCGAGGCGTTGTCTTCCACCCAGATAGACAGAGGATTCTGAGTTAGTTAAACGTGATACAGCACACTGCATCATTGTACCATGTTCAGTGTTAACACCATTCTCGCCATCCATATACACCACACTGGCAACGGATGGTTTTGAGGTTGGAATTGGAGCTGTGCTGAAACAGAGGATGTCCATTGATATGCGTCATAATTTTAGCGCATACGCCTTTTTTTTTTACAAAGGATGAATTATCTGTCCAACTTGATGGTGTGTTGCACCACGATGGTCCCATGATGATATCCCCAAAACTGCACAGTAAGGTTTGTCTCTACCAGCGGAAGAATCATTTGGGCATTGAGAAAATGAAATTGCCAATCTAACAGAAGTGCCGTTTCTGGAACTAGACGCTACTACCCACACAGCTGCCAAGAACAGATACTTCCATAAAGTCAATTCGGGCTCAAAGAGTTAACGTCCACAGTGTGAAGGAACTAGATGCCCGAGTAGCGTATGAATGTTGACTGTTATGGCCTGTTACTTAACTGACACTAAGATTATATGCTAATCGACTCTTACTTCAAGTAACCTTTTCTGTCAAGGGAACCGGCAACATCTTTTGCAATCCGGATGTTAAGGAAACACTCCGGCAGTGAGGGTCCTTCGCAAGTGTTTATCATGGACAATCAACTTCAATTCTGTGCAGAGGAGATGAAGCCACTGCTCGACTGCGGTATGCACTGCCTAAGACGTGTTATGTAGAATGATGAGGGGGTATATGTGACAGGGCGATCCTACTGAGGAAAACGTGATGTAGCTTTTCAAGTAGTTATGCCTGAGATACCTTCCATTAACTGTAGTGATGCTACACACTTTCGAGACAACCTCTCTGTCAGGAATAGAGAAGTAGCCCCGATCAAAAGATGGGGTTTATTTTAACGCCGGTAGACAAAGATAAGGAACAACAGAGGAATTTGACAAACAGGAACAACTCTACAGCTGGCTTGTTCCACTGCGTATTCAACGGATCTAACTCAACACTCGGAAAATGCCCATGATTAACGTCTGGTTTTTCCTTGTTAGTACTCTAAGTATACCTCACGAAAAGCAGCCTCCACAACGCGGGAAGATACTACACTACACAGATGGGGGAATGAACGACCTACCCTTCAAGGCTTTCGGATAGATATCTGGCAAATATCAGCCGATTACTGATCCTACCTACTGAGCGACAAAATGATTGGGAAGATGAAGTGCCTTACCGAGACAAGACGAGAAAGAAATTCACAGTCTGAATCACTAACTGATTAAACATAAGTTCAACAGTATGACAATAGTAACCCGTGCACCAACATGCACATCCGCTTGACATTTATTTAGGTACACTTGATTAACCAACGCACACATACAGTTATCTATCAGTCTGTATGAATTTTCTGTTTTCGATAGATGAGAAGAAACCACTGGACATTTTTTTTTAACCTGGAAGGCTTAAAGAACATTGCTGATAGCGCAGGATTCCTAAGTGTGAGCTATACAGTTTTATCAGCAACCACCTTCCGTGTTTGCATGGTGCAGTATAAAAATATGTTGCGCAGTCACCTCTACGACAATGCACTGTAATGTGGTGAGACACGTCGATCAGCGTGTGAATTGTGCTAATGGTTATTTTTTCATCAGCCCATCTGAAGTGTTTTGGCATAAGAATGTTGATTTTGTTGCAGTCCGTTGTAGACGTTTGTCAGCATTATGTTGATTAGCTGAAGTTTGTTGCTCTTGTTCGTTGGTGTTTGTTTGTTGTGTCTGTTTCAAGGCAATTGGTTTGTTAAATCATATGATTGTTCAGACAGTATCCGTCCCTACATTGTTCTTCATGGTTTACAATTTCATGTCTTCTGTTTTTTCTCTGTCCTACATCTGCACCTAGACTATTGATTTGATAGCTATTCGAGTCAAGAATATGACCTCTTTACTTGTAAACGATGTCTTCTGTGTTGTGCAATTGTCATTACCTCATCCGCTTGCATACAACTGAAATTTCTGTAACTTCCATTATGATTGCAACTTTTTACTCATTACTGTTTTGTGATATTAGTAACATTTTCTTATCGGCCACAAAAGGACTACTTTTTGGACAGTTCATCTGCAGTTGTACCAGTTTCCAAGACTATCTTCCGTTTTCTATTGGCCAAGCAAACCATCCTGCTATCCACTGAACAACTCACCCTTTGTTATCTAGCCTCACCTTTGTTCTCCATTAATACAATGGCAGAGTTGCCTTCAGTGGGCCGCTTGTCTTACATTCTGACTATGTTTTCGATCTAATTTGCACTATTTCTGATTGTGCTGGTTATACTGTTCGGGGTTAATTTTACCACGTCATTCTGCTGCCTACGGATTTTGTACAGTCGAGATTTTTTTATGGGAAATCGTAACTGAACACCATTACCTTCTCCGAGTCTCCAAACTTTGACACCTGGAGAGGTGGATGCACTGACCTCACCTGAGCTACCTGGCGTTGACTTACATACCATAGACAACGAACACTTGATAGTGAGACATGGTTCTGTCGAGTATGCCTTACGGATCAATTCCAAGGTGATGTCTGATTGCTTACAATTTACACGTGCCCACTGTTACACTCTGAGTACCACTCACTTGCTGACAGCTGCTGCATTCCTCAGTTAGATTAAATAGGGACCCAAACCCCACCGTCAAAAATGCGAAGGCTTCAGAAAGCAAATGAATGAAATCACCTTGGATGAAACATTTGCCATAAATTCATTTCGTAAATAGGACCGAACACCTCTACGTGTTGTGAAAACGGACTGAGTCTGTAGATAATATGGCGACTTCTAGATCAGATAACATTTGGCAATAAGATTCAGGCCTTGGAAGTTCACTGTGTGAATGGAACCACTCTCCAGATTCCGATAGCTCTCCAACGTACATTCAGCCTATATACGACTGATAGTTTGTTACTACAACAGATAATTCACTCGTCTGTTTACGAGATATATTTTCAATCACATGAATGGTTCAGAACGTGATATCTCTTCCATAATACCGCGACTGGAAGTTGACCCACGCTATTGTGGAGCAGTTACTATTATGAATTATTCTGTACGGGATGACTGCAGTCATCAACTGTTCTTATGTTTACAGTGCTTGATTTTTTTTCAGAAAAATGCGGGCATGTTATTATCACAATTGACGTACCTTGGCAGGCGTCATTTGAGCTTTGTGTTGTCAACAGACAATCCATCAGCATAAAACGGACACCCAGGCTTGATGTGCGTCTCAGCTACCTTAAACAAGACATCATCAAAAGGGAAAGTATGTGCAGGCTTTAACCATTTTGTAACTACACCTTCGTTAGTGTAAAAATGACGCCATTCTGAAGAGAACGTCAAGATGTTTTGAGTTGCCAATGAGGTATCGTGTGTTAGGGCAGTTTCATTTGTGTGCATTGGTCCCTAAATCCAGTACATGGAACCATCATTTTTCGTAGTAATTACCACTGCAATCGAGCTTCACAAAAGTCCAAAAGTATTGTGTAGACCTCGGAAAACTTACGAACACACTGGCCGGGAATGAGGTCAGAAAAGGAACTGATGTGAACGATTTTCTGACTAGCTATTGAATGATTACGTAAAACGCACGGTGGACTCAAACCATGTTCGTAAAGACAGAATATGATCCAGTTAGTCTAATGAAATGTTTTGAGTGAAGTTGTTCAGTGGGGTATCCTTCTTGAATGGTTTGCTCAAGTGATATGTGGTCAACTTTCCCTGTGGCATTACTCAAGAAAATGCCCAGTCTTTTACCTACCATCCTAAAAGTGTAAACTTTTTGATGGGACGCTGATTTGGCAGCACCTAGGCAAATGTTTTTTTTCTTCTAGTACACTATATGAGGAGATTTAACTAGGGTTTTTAGTAAGTGATTTAAAGACCATCTGTACAATTTATGTGCAGTCTGTTTCCCTCGCAATAATGTAAATGCTTACACTTCACCTCCGATTGTTAGTGTACACTGGCCATGACCACAGAGGCTAGAACTGGTGGGTATGATATTTCGTCGCGTAACTAGTACGGTTGAAGATTCAATCCCTATTTAGGTTATCTCTAACTGGAGAGTCCAGTCAAGACTGAAACCGGTCGTGGAGAGTCAGTTTATCGGTTAGCATCCTGAGATATTTTAACCATCTTTACAGTTCAGAAAGTTTACACTCGGATGGGCGGCTACGATTTTCAAAATATTTATTCCGTGTTTCGTATTTAAACCTGTGAGCAAACCGCGTTATCTGTTGCGATAAACACTGTCAGTATAGAGCGGTATGAAACTCCTGCTGATGCATAGGTTTGTAAGGACGGAAGAAAACCCAGGAGTTGTGTGTTTGTCTGTTAGGAATTTTTTTCGCACATGCACGCCAATGGCGCCAAATGCATTTTCGGTTTGCTGAACAACTGGATCATTGAACTGTCAAGCTGTTATCGAGTACCGTTGTCATTCACAAACCTTGTTGTAATTTACATATGATGTTTTGGTGTTTTCATTTCGCCTCTGATACCGTCTTGCGCATACTCTGAAAGCATCTGTGTAGTGCACATACACTGAAGCAGCATTGTGCCACAGTTTATTCGAACCTAGGCACGCAAATGTAGTCACAGTGATGATCACTTTTTTGACGATGATCGATAAGAAGCGAAAATAACTGGGTAGCTGGCCGACTCATAGAGATTAGCGTTCGCACCTGAATTCGACGCACCTCTCGTGCATGCAGAAAGAATGTACGAGAATTAAAAATCTAGCCCACTGTAGACATCGGCAGATGATTATGCGTAAAGTTGGTTGAATAACCTACAAATGTGCAGTTCCATAGTCAATATCTATATGCTCCATGTGGGCCTATCCGTTAAATGTTACAATTGGCTTGACTGATGAATCCTGTAGTGTACTGACAGGAAGATACTCTTAAACTGTTTAGTTCCCACACTTTTGTTAAAATCCTAACTATGTCACCAAATAGTACGGATCAGAAGTCATAATTCTCCGTGAAGCCAAAATTTTCCATTAGTTCACAAACCAACCGGGAAACAGATATAGAGCTTACGTGAATGCTCTGGCAGTGACAATGCCATCAAAAGGGTTCATTCCGACTGATACGACCAACCCGTCAAGCAAGTGTATAAAGACTCATTCTACACAAACCAGATAACTAGACCGTCTCCATACCATGCGACGGATACATGCTTAAACTGCTTTGTATATTTCTCATTGCACGCATCTGCTACATAGAGTTTTTCATCAGAATTATGCAAAGTGAAGGTCATCTTGCCTATCCAGATGATTCAGTTCCATATATCCCCGGGATATTTGTAATGCTTGAAAAACATTTCCAATTTCCCTTTACAAAATTCTCCGCCCTAGAGGAGATACTGGAGATAGACTGGGGACTAGACACTTTGGATGGCCAGAATACTAGTATTGGAATTTAGCTTTCCCGCTTAAATAATAAGATCTCGCGCTGGTTGAAATAAGTAGTTGTTATTCACGGGATAGGAATATAGATTTATATCTGTATATCAACAGTAAAAAAAAATAAGATCTGTCATTGATATCAACGGCATGTACAAAGTTACAAGCTATAATCTTAATGGTACAATGAAGAAGAAAACTTTGCGAATAACAAAATATATAACATTGAAACTGTTTTTCTAATCATAATGTTGTATCCTATAGCGGCTTTGGATTGGTCCTGTACTAGATGGTCTATTGTATCGAGGTTTAGATGAGCGGTGAATCGAACAGATTTTCAATACTTCTGGATTGAAATCACGTGCTTGTTAGATGTCACTCTAATGGACTTAGTAATACCAGCAGGCTACCGAACTCAACAGGAATGTGATCTCAGACAGTGTGGTTTTATCTTGTCTTTCTCAGGAGATACTTTTCTTCTGTGAAAACTGGTAGGTTAGATGGACCGTTTTCACTGAGAAGTTTCAAACAATCATACTTCTTGAAACGTGTCTTTCAGCAACTTACGATTTTATTGTCCTCAGTCAATTTTTTTTATTCACCTGCTACTGTTTCATGTAGGCCATTATCATATTCGTCACCATTGCTACCGGACTAGATTAAAAATGGATTAAAAGTTTAAGATGCGCCGACTTTGTTGAACATAGTTTTCACAGGTAACGCAAGATGCAGTCCCCACGGAGTATCGTTTTTTGCGCATATGATAAGAAGAAAGTATCTACCTGATTGACTGCATTTTTAACGGTTTGGTCTATGATCCCTCGTGTGGAGAGTTGTTTCCATGTCTACACGTATATGTATGAATACCTAGACATAAATGGACAGGCATACTCAATGGCAAGAGGAGTCGGTATGGACATCATCAAGTCTGAATCGTGAAGTTAATCATCCGGTCTACCTTAGTGCTTTCTCAGGTTGTCTACTGAGAACGTGTCTTGTTCACTCAGTTGAAACAGCAGCAATACTTAGTACACATGTACATGCCACAGTTACTTTAACTGATCAGGTTTTTGGTAAATTGGAGTGCGAATCTCAATATTTACACGAATTAGTTTCCCAGGTTTGCTTTAACGTGAATAAGTTATCTGGTATACTGTTTCATTGTGAATGTCACAGTAATAGCTTATGCCCCAGTCAGTCTAGCCGTATGTATTAGTCTTACCCACACATCCCTTTCTATACTGTGAAGGGCGAATGTGTGGCAGTGCAATTCCCTATTTATTCCCCTTTGTATTGGTGTAGCCGGTTAAGTAAAACCTTGCTATGGCGTCAGACAGCCGCACTTGCATGTCTAAATACGATATAAGCGGATCTGTCCATTACTTTCAGTGGTTGATCAGTTACATGCCCTTATCTGGTAACGCGATCTTTTGAATTGAATTTTGTAGAACGAAGTTTATGAGTGGTAAACAAGCAATCCGTGTAATCCTTGCAAAGGCAGTTCAATCTTAGACTTATGGCCTGAGAAGGAACACTCGGAACGAAGAACGGAAAATCATATTCCGTTTGCATTGCTTAATTGGTACAGTCGTAGTTAGGTGGTTTACTCCCTTCGTATGCTGTCACAGCAGCGTTGCAAGCGATTGGTTAAGTCACTGGTCAAGAACTCGAATCGGCTTAATTCCCCTCCACGCTGTCCCGGTTCACAGCGGTCGGAGTGTCAGATTAGGCAATAAACCTGACCCAGCTAACCTTACTGCAACAGGGTTGATCGTCAAACTATTGCTATCACAACTTCACTGAAGTTTCGCAAACGAAACAACGTGTATGCGTCTATGATGACCCTTGGAATCGATTCATGACAAATAGTATGCTATTATTTACTACTATAGATGTTCATGTTGGTACCCTATCTCCTTGACAATGATAACTTCCACCGTGTGGCTGACTCGTTTAAGTAGTCTCAGAACACTTTACCGTACAAGTGTTATCTGACCTCGGGTATCTAACTGAAGCACACAGTTGTCACGACCTGAAACATCATTTCTTTAGGCCATGAAACTGGTTAACATGGATACGCCACTAACTTAGATATGACCTTATTGACATGTGTTCTAATATACTTACATGTGTAAATTTCCAGGCTAACTCACTCGTCATTTGTTGAGTTGTTGAGTAGTATATTTCCCTCTATCTGAAGGCATTCAGTCCACAGCCATATCACAAATCTCCCCCATCAATTCCAGAATACCTATCAGTACCCCTCGTCTACGTTTATAAGAGCGCAGAAACTGACCTGTTGATACGAACAAACAGAAACTTTGGTCGCTTCAATGCGGTCAGCACTGAACAACCAGTCTGTTCAAATGTATAATTGCCACAACTAGAACTTTCGCAATGCGCAGCTCTGAAAGAGTTTTTTGGTGGGACTGAAAATGTATCAGTTTTAATGACATTACAAGCTCTGATTTGTATTTGGATACAATATGTTCTTTACAATGAGGTTTGTGTACAGAACAGTAATTATTAGAATTTGCGTTCCGTGTTTACACAATGAAAAATCTGTAAACTACACAAATCAATTGCAAACATGAAGTTCTTTGTGCAGGAACGTCGTTTAAAGCGGCATCATTTTCACATTAATTGCATATATGATCAACGTCATCCTTGTTGGAATTAACTTCAGTCAAAGAACACGCGTCTGTTTGCGTCGTCCCAGTTGGTTCGCACCGCATTATATATATTCCCACCTACATGCTCTGGATCAACACAAGTCCTAAAGGATATTAGCAAGTAATATGTGACTACAGTAATTATAAAATGTGTTAGTGATAGTAGAGCGGATGAGTGCTTCCGCTTGTAATGCGAAGAGGCATCCGGATGGTCTCAATTCCTACTGTATTTACTTACTAGGCGTAAACAAAGGTGAAGCCTGTCAAGGAGTCTCAGTTCGAGAGTGAACACCACGAAATATCAAAAAGGACAGTTTAGTGATGAAGTCCAAACGATGAAAAGTGTTGACTTATTGGAAAATCAGTCAGTGAGGAACCAGAAGGTGATAAGATGGTTACGAATGCAATACATATTATAAAGGCATTTTGTACCAATCTATATTGAATAAAGAAGAGGAATTGCTTATTTTACCGAAGAAACTGAGGAGAGTAGTCAGGACAAATTAAACTGACAAAGTTTAAGAATATAGGGAATTAACAGCTAACTGACGGAGAAGTGGAAACAGTATGCAATAAACGTTTTCGAAAATTCTAATAGATAAATAGATAGATAAATAGCATGTTCTATAAAGACATACGATTCCCACTGTTTACAAACGTAGTCTTAAAAATTTTGGTGGTATCCAGTAAATGCAGCACATTATTTTCATGTGGTGTCCATGTCGGTTTGTGCATGTTTCTTTTTATCAAGCCAACATAACTGCCTCTAGAACTTGTGACATTTCAAAAACTCAGAGAAAACGTAATTACAAAACTTTCGAACTCCTTTAAATGATCCAGGAGGGCAACTGCCATGGCAAGATCTCTCAAACAGTTCAGGATGGAATCTGCCGGCATGACTCTTGAACACAGTAGCCTCGTTTTAATGTGAATCAAAATTGGATCCACAAAACAAGTTTTGATAAATTCCACTCTTTCGGAATCCTATCAAGGTCGTTGATCTCCTGATGGGTGGATAACAGAACCCGACTGTAACATTTGTACACTCCCGGTATGGTCTCACAGCTCAGATGGTGGGACGACTGTCGCGTTTGATCATGCCATTTTTTTCACTCGTTTGGATCCAGCTGATGGCGGAGTTCTTTTAATTTGGTTTCTGTTAACTTCAAAAAGCTATCAAACTGTTATCGTTGCTAACTTGATTATGATCACTTGGTCTAATTAAGCCTTCTGTGGGGAAGATAATTTTTGATAACGTATATGGCTGATTTTTAGTTTGAAGCAGGGACAATGAGACCTCATTGTAACAGTATCAAATAGCCTGAAGGCTGTTTCTGGAAATGCTGAATGTAATCCGTCTGGTCCCTGTCGGATTAGTCTTAAAAACAGTTTGTCAGATTGATCGGGAATACTCTGTCTAAATTCGACTTGAGATGAAGGTGGTAGATGAATGTCTGATATCCTGCTTTATAGACATACGTCTTAGATGCTAGTGTCTGATAATCATTCTGTCTGGAGTGTGTGTGAGTTCATTTAAGTTTTCAAAGCAAATGGCAGCTGGGAATGAAAGTAATTTTCCAAGTCAATTATATGAAAGCAATTTTGTGCAAATTCTGCCAAAGTGAACAAAATATTTTAAGATATCCTGTCTAAAGTCAATGGGTGAGAGGGAAAGTTGCTACAGACTGTTATGGATTGTATCATACTTGCTTGATTACGCTATATAAGTGCGGTTGACCATCTAGGTGATTGGTTGCACATCTCATCGAAGTAATCCCATTGAGTGAAGCTTTTATTTGTAATGTAATAGAATTTTTTTTAGGTTTCTAACAATTCTTGATTGCCAGTAATCGTTCATGATGGGCCGACGCCGCGTCATTTAGTGACATTTGTCTACTGTGGTTCTATCATTAAGATGTGTATGTCACACAAGTCCGTATGTCTACAGGTCTCTTCGCGTTAGTTTAACCGTTTTTTGGGCGTTTTTAAACTGTACCTACTGATTCCTAGTCTTCGGTCACCTTTTTTTATACCGTCTTTGGCCTGCCTATCATTTGTTAACTATTTCTCAGAATGTTTTTCTAATGACCATTTAGCAGGTGCATATTCGGTTCCGATTTATGAGCTTACTCTAAAATCTGACGCAAATAAATTAGACGTTTGATCCGCTACAATGTTTAGTAAGTTAACACCCTCTCTGTACATGGTCAGGTGGGTTTGCCAACCACGGTAGCACATTAGCACATGTGTATCCGCATCCTATGCAAGGGTACCAACACGTTGTGTCCTTGGATCAGTCGATCCACAACGCACAACGAACACCATGCGTATGGACTCTGGCTTCCTGAGAGCTCAGTGGATAGCCAACGTTGAGCAAAAATAATGAGAAACGAATATGAACGTTTATAGCAGGTCACGATCAGAACACCTGTGTTATGACTGAGCTAGCTAAGAGTAACATTCGTCTCATAAGTGACTTGATGTGTAACATAGAAGGGGGCATTTTGTAACGCAAATGCTTGAAAATTAATTGTAACGTAACTCGTAATGTAGTGTCTATAGTTCTCACAACCGTTGCTAGTATTTTCTCTTCCACCCATATCGTTCGTTTTCTCCTAGTTCTTGTTCGCTGTCCCGTGGTATTTAACTCGGTGGGATAGCATCAAAATCACACTGCCGGTATTTGGCTACTGTCTCATAAGTTAATTAAAATATACACCAGCTTAAACACCATTAGATCCAGTTTCAATTTAAAGCGATGTCGAATGAATAAATCGAAGATCCACGTCGTGGTATTTCATGATAGTTTGAAAATATAAGCCGAATGAAATCACATTAACAAATTCAGCTTGAAAGCCATGAATCTGTTAGAAATAGGTTGTCACGTTTTCTAGAACAGTCGACAGTGAAGTAGATGACGATAGAACAAAAGGCGTTGTTACGTACAGCTACTTGCACTGAGGTGTTAAACGCCACCTCTAATAAGACGTCAGATTTTTGGAAGAAATTACTTCAGCCACATAATAACAGAGGCGGAGATTTAAAGATGATTTACAAAAAGCTACGATAGTACTAACTGACCGATGAGACTGTTAGTGTTCAATGTGAATGTTCTCTGGTAGATGAGAACAACCAAAAACAACGTCCCTGATGAACAGTTGGCGATTTGGTTGAAATGACTCAGCATTCAGACACATACTTCGACCTCGTCTAATGTGAGGTCAATGGCTCAGTGGTTGACATGTTTGCCTCGTGAAAACTTAGTCGGAGTTTTAGCCAGGCTGTAACAGGGATATGAATTGCTGACGAGCTCTAATAAGAGCGAAATTCCAGTCGTGTTTTTTTTAAACAAGCTTGCCGAGAAGTCTACCTGAATGCGAAAACTGTGATCAAATATGAGTGACTTTCACCCTCAAAAATAACGTTGTCAAAATACATGGAAAAATGTTTAGTATATGACAGATCCTATGGGAACTTACGAGCATTAAGGATGCAAAACAGAGAATACATCAAGGATAAAAACTAGTTATCGAATAGTCAGGCAGATTGTTTCTACCAAAAGTACTTTTGCTTCTGGCAACCCTTCTCAAAATAAAAATGTTTATAGACGTAAAAGACAACTAACTGGAATAGCACGGTTGAATGCAATATCATATGGCCACTCGGAATCGAAAGTGAGGATTAACACTGAATACAAATTTGTACTGCGAGCTCTTACAGTGAAATCTGTCTAATTGCCTGTAGCTGTTTGACTTGTACGGGCTAATTTACGCCCAGTGGCAAAGACCGAACGACAATCTCGGAAGCTAAATAAGACCAAATCCAGCAGAAATGATCGATACTTCTTTGGTGCTCCACTACAGTTCATATCGACTAATACCACATGTACCGAATGTTGGAAGCCGCAGACTAGTGTCTGACAGTCCAGCTGCGTTACGCAAAAACGAATCACTTGAAAGAATTGTAGTAAACGTTGACTAAATGGGTTTCTGCAACCGTTCAGTTATGTGAAAGTGGAATTTCCGGTTTAACCGGACTAGATTAGATTAGAAAAAGGTGCATTGTACAACTTCGAAGACATGCCTGCTACCTACTAGCTAATAACACCCAAACAATTTACTGGCTTACTAGGACTATGCTTACATTGAAAGCCCGCAACATGATAGTTGGTGGCGCAGTGTTAAGTTTGCGCTAAGTATCTAGATATCCTGAAGTAGACTGGTACAGACGGGTCTCAGTAATAGCCCTATACTCCGGTCCAAAACGATGAAGCGGAGCTATAAGACCAATCATCATTAAATTAAGAAACGTTCGCTTTGGGTTTTGGTGTCAAATGGCACAATTGTCAAAAATGTATATTAATCAGTAGTGGTAATTTTTGGTACATGTATTTGTGCAAAGAGGTATGGCGTATCCAGATCAGGCGTATAAAATATCCGAAGTTACTTGCTTAACTAAATCAGCCTTCGTAATAGACTTTCTCATTTGCCTTAACAACGTCCGTTCCATCTATCTAAAGTTCTCGGAGTATCTGTCCGCGAGTGGACCTATGAAGACAAATTTCAGTGGCCGTATTTGCGAAGATCCCTGATGATCTCTATTAAGAATCACGTCACCCTACGACGTCCCATCCCAGCCAACGATCAATACTCAGTAATGAGTAGTTAGTCGGTTTTAATCAACCAGTTGGCATTCGCATGCTGCTGTAAAGTACACGTTTAGCCAACCCACTTTGGTGTCACGACTTAGTCGTTATTAGATGTTTTCGCAGGTGCTAGTTCAAGTCAGCCACTTAATACAAAACGATCCCGATGGATATGTTCGTGCTTTGCACAGCAGACCAACTTAGTAACGTTATTATGGCAGTTAACTTGAATGTAATTTGTAGCTTTGTGAGATGTGAGGACAGTTATTCTGCGAACAGAACACTGGTACAGAGGTCTGCCCTTGAGGTTTTTAAAGAATCTAAATTTAAAGAATCAAAATGTGATCCTAATACAGCACTGGTGTTGTTACTGTTAGTAACTGGGTGTACGCAGATCAAAAAGAAGTCATTAACTGAATCGACTTAGAAAATGTTCTAGGCTCAGACGGGTCTTCGTAAGGTAAGCAGTAGGAAAGTGATGGAGACGTGAATTACGCTCGAGTTTCTAGGTGGTCGGTGATCCCTGTGTGTTGGACATTCAAAGGGGGCCATCTAACAAACACTATCGTGCATAAATTAAAGTCTCCTCTGGCACGAACGCATGCGGTTGCGCACTTCCATTTATTTCGAACTACTAGGTGATCAGTTCTCCATAATCGTGGATGTAGTTATTCCGACCATCCTGTATTTCACGCTGTGTACCAGGTCACTTGCAGTTGCAGTCACGTTTACATAAGCAGAACAGATCGACA
>LUCH01003979.1:33126-60144 GCA_013368495.1 Paragonimus heterotremus
GGAAAGGTGCGTTAGTTTGATGAAATTACTGTACGCCCGTAGTGAGTCCAGATTATGTGGTTGTTGGCGGCTATTCCTATCGTTCGAGGGAGTGTCCAATCTCTTCCTATCTTTTCAACAACATGATCAAGGATTTCATGGAAGAAGCAATCAGTGATTCTGAAGACCTCGGAATATGGCATCAACCAGATAGTAAACTGGCCAACCATAAAAACGATGGTAGTTTGAAACAGGTTTATCCCTAAAATAATCCCAACAAAACAGTTAGAAGATATACCCTGGTAAATATCAACATTTCACAGTGTTTCGTCAGTATCAAACAAGCTATGGCACGGTAACTTTTAATTTGACAGGGAGGACAAAGAAATGAACATCAAACAGTGTGGCCCGAATGACGCCCAGTACAGCTCAGGCTGAATGTACCCTGAGGTCCACAAATAACTGCATTTGGGCATACACCACAGATGTGAACCGACTAATGGCGAGGGCCTCAGTGAAACTCAGGAACCGTGTGTTGTGAAGACGCATTATGATGATGACGGCTGAGGTCAACTACATGTAGCGACTAATTGAGATGAAGTGTCGTCTGATCGACGAAGCGGGGAACTTTCGATTTTTCGCGACTATGACACTGAATCGAGAATGTTTTTTGTGAACCCCCTTGGGTGTATGTTCTCTCATTCTTGAAGTCAGAGGTCTATCGGTCTTGTCAATGTAACTTCCTTCGCAGTTTTATGAAGAGTGCTACACAAGGTGTGATTTGATGCCAGTGAGTTGAACTCCTTTGATTTGAGGCACAGTAACCTGTGCGCCTGAATAAGGACACGTAGACAAGCAACGTTGCAAGCTAGTTTTAACGAAGGGAAATTAATTAGGTTATCTGCAGTATTGAAATATCCCCTCTGAAATGTAGCTTAGCACAGACTAATTTGTTTCTTACCTAATCACTGATAAATTTTGGATTTCGACTCGACGTGACGTTTGATAAGACGTTTACAGTATTCATTCTTCTTCAAAGTCGTTTTTGTGGGTCGCGGTTTAATTTGCAGATGCGCCACATCTCGATGAACAAGGTTCTCATCACACCACGCTTACCTCGTACTGGACTGAAACCGGAGAACTGTTCTAATTTCTGAAGAGAGATCTCACACTTGGCTTTCCAGATGCTGCGATGATAAAGAAACTGCCATCGGTGGAATAGTGTACGTTTACCTAGCAAAATGACACTTGTAACGACGAAGCAGCAGCGAAGGACAGGGCGGAAGAGCTTAACAAAAAAACGGGGCGGAGTGCAATACAACTGACTAGGCACGAGCGAGGCTCGTAGTCGATCCCAGCCAGTTTGATAGTGGAATTCACAAGCGATAGAAAGAGAAATGACCCGTGTCTGGGAAAACCTGTAGGTTGTTCAAAGGATGATCGTTTCGCCAAGCATTACAAGCCACCGTCCATCCGAACCACGGTGTCTTGAGATGAGCCTGCATCAAAAGGGACTGATGCCGAACTTCTTATTTGAAGTCAACGACGGCGAAGTCAGTTAGATTATAATGCATCTGTCATGCTAATAATCTACCTTCAAGGATCGAGTGCAGGATCCTCTGATACTCAACTTCGCATGTGAATTAGAACGAAAACACAAGTGTTTGAAAAGATAAGGTTACTATCAGCAATTGGAAGAACACAAACTCATATACGATTGACCTTCATCGTTGCAGACCAAGATTCTACACCAATCTTCAGTTTGAATATCATTCCAACTGTGGATTTCGTGACTTCTCGTCATGACAATTTTCTTCGCTAACCCAACAATCTTCCTCTGTGTTTGATTCCGTTTTGAGTTGCATGCCGGGTACCGTCAGTATCTCTGTAGCCAAGAATGCTGTGCCGGTTTGCGTTACCTGCTATGGGAGTGCCGTTAGGAATCCAGGAAAAATTTAAGAACGAATGGAATCGTTTGTCTGGGAAGAAAGTAATAGTGCCAGTAGACCAGCGTACTGATTTCGTCAGTCACGTTGCAGCAGTAATGAGAAAATTTGGTGATAGTCGCGTGTGTGTTTATCGCAAACTTTTGTACCCCAAAGGAGGCAATGCAAGTTACACATTTAGGTGATAGTTTTCCAAAATTAATTAAGCCAGCGAGTTTTACGGGTCATTTTGTTGAGGAATTCAGTTGGTACAAATTTTGGGAGTCTTCGACGCCTGTGCTAATTCTCTGGATTAAAGATGTCCAGTAAAAATGTTCAGAAACATTCAACCAAAGCGCTTGATAAACTCGAAGAAACGATGTGTCGCGGACGATATGCTTATATATGGAAGGAGTACGGAGCATGACCAGAATATTGCAATTTTTCTATAGCAATGTGTCATAAGGAATGACGTCACTGCGACGAGAAGAGATTTTTCGGACAACGGAATTGACGTCTCATGGACATACACACACACACACACACACACTTGAAGAACTCGAAGTCGATCCAGATAAAATGAAGGCAATCCAGAGTATACCAGCTCCTGAGGATGTGAAGACAGTATCGGCAATTAGGTGAGTCGACTCATCTCAAAGTTGGCTACCACAATGTGACCAATTTGACAATTTACCCGAACAGGATGTAGAGTAACTCTCAAGAAACAACGTTTGACAAAACCAACAGGTTAATTTTTATTGTTCCGGTACTGGCATATTGCACTCTTGAACTTCTTCTGGTAATTCAATGTGACAGAAACCAATCCAAGTCTGCAGAACGATGGAACACAGGAGCAGATGTCGTTCGACTGTGGAATGAAGCTATGTGCAGAACGAAAACGAAACGCAGCCACTTTTTGCTCTGAAACGCTCCAACACCTACACATTCGGAAGAAGAAGGGTAGGACACACAAACTACAAACCACTGATAGGAATAGTCAAGAAACCACTCGTGTAACTATATAGAGGCGCCCCGAAGCATACATCGGGTATAAAGCATTTTCTGTGTGTTTCGGTAATTTGCTTGCGTGTGAGCCAAAAATATGGTTATTTCCGGTTCGTAGACCACTTGCGGCCAGAACAGATCGTACTGGATTGACGAGTTTATTAAATGGAAAAGCAAGTGGCTTCAATTCACTACAAACTTACTACTGATACGGAAATCTGTTGAATTGTTTTCCAAATGAAATTCAGTCCGGGAGTTGAGAGGCAAAAGACTGACGGGTTGACAAAGCTTCCACTGGACTATCGTAATCAGTACAAAGAGGAAGAAGGTATGACAGCCGGTATTACGGGCACGAAAATCAGTGAAACATCACTGCGGAGGAAACAGAAGTTCGGGCTGATTCTGTTGCATATCTAAACAGTTTATAATGGTTCTTTCCGTCGTTGCGGCGGTTTATATTTGACGCATATAGCAATGTAATGCCACCCGTGTTTACGTTTACCGGTGATCGAACACATAAACTCACGCGACCGACTTCGAAATCGTTGGGAGCGCATCATAGCATAGTCAGCAGAATTGGTAATGAAGTAGCATTAATAAATCCCACTTTCCATGACAGTCAACAGCACGTCTGAACCTTCAGCTACACTTTTTAGAATGATACAATGCACACACGTGGTCAGCATCGCTCAGCTGACACCAGCCAAGTACAAATGCACGATCGCCGAACCGTAATAAGTGAATTTCCCAGTGGGTGTCCCGTTTTTCGATATCGACCGCCAACATGAACCCTCGTCATTTTTTACGAATCCGCACGCCCTCACTTGGGCCACCATTACTGCCGACAGCCAACTGTAGGCTACTGAATGCCAAACTGCGTTTGACAGGCTAAGGTTTGGTGTCTCTTCTCTACGTGTTTCCTTAACTTTCTATCGCACAATCTTATTACTGCCGAACTGTAACTGAAGACGTCCACCAAGTCTCCTCTGATTTCTGAATCGCCCAACGCAGGTTGAGATGTACACAGACAACTTCAGCTTTCACTAGATTGTGCCTTCTATTAAATGATTTTACCCGCCAATGCTCGAGCGCGGTACAACCAGATCAACCTGAAAGTGGTACAGTGGACGCCGACCACGCATCGCAGTTCGATCCCAATCCCAGAAAGACGATTTTTATAGCCGCACTCGTATCCTTTCAACTCTAGGATCAACTTGACGTGAGATAGATGATCTCAACATTCCTTAGGTAGCCAGATTTACCTCACGCCACTGGTGTCATTACCTCGTCGGTTTTACACAAAAAGATGACACTGCTGCCATCGATACATTTAACTCTGTAAAACAGTGGGAGATCGCGGACATCATTTTACTTCTAACCTGGTAATAGGCTTCGAACCTATTCGACAAGAAAAATGCATTCTGAAATTCCCGTCAGAAAAATCACCAGTAACCTTCACACAATGCCCGAACGAAATCAATTCCAGCCGTGTTGACTAGTGTTATTGTGACCTTGATATCGGAACACACTTACCCTATGAAGCATTGCGAGCATATAGTGTACTGAATTTGACATGAAATGAGGTCAATATGTGCAACCTAACGAATAAGACAGCTCTGCCACTCACACACAACACTTCAGTCTTGAAGGTGAGCATAGCAAACCAGACGTGGATAGTTTGGCGCCAGCAAGACCAATATTGTCAGAGCAAATATAAAAATGAAACGCTACAGAACAGGAGTGACGCGATTAAGTGGGTCAACCAGTGCACTCTCAAAGACATTACTAAGGGTGGTTCTTCGAAAAACGCGTAAAAAGTCGAAGATTTTCCAGTGAATCAACCTACCACCCTACTAGAGTCGATGCCGTAAATGAAGAAACTGTTCTCGTTCGTCATCAACAACAGCACGAACTTCCGGGAAACAGTGTACAACGTGCAGTACCAACCGCATGAAATTCTATAACGGAGAAATGTGTTGTAAAACAATTTCAAACGGACCTATCGATATGCTGTCCTCAACTGGTCCATAAGCTGGATAATCCCACAACTCAAAAGGGAACACTTTTGGTCGGTCAGCCGTGTCAGTAGTCTCTCTCAAGATGGGGGGGCACTGGATGTGCGCTGTCAAACCAAACGACGCCCTCAAATTTCATTGTAATGGTACTTTCTCTAAGCTGTGGGTAACTGTCAATTTAGCTTGTTCGTGTCGGAAAACTTCTAGTATAAAATCAGTTCAGAGAACTTTGTGCCGAAATTGGCGAAAATGGCCACTTTCTTCAGAAATTGCTCACTAGCATTTCGCGTGCATCAACAACTGACAACCGAGAGCCAGCTACGGATCAAGCACTTCCATCCAAAAAAAGTAAACCATCAAACGGGAGAATAGTATTTGCGTGTAAGCATGAAAATCGGAGCCAGAAATCAGCAAAAAAGAAAAACATACACCCGCAGATAGTCTCGATACATGAGAAAAATTGATACACACAGTGCAGAACAAAGCGCCACCAGAAACGATATGGAATTGTTCACGACTAAGGCAGACGGTTCAGTTGAGGTCCAAAAAGAATCAAATGATGATAAGAGGAAACCATTACCAACAAACATAAGCAGCGAGTGAGCACCAGAAAGGTTACAAGAAAAATAACATTTGTTCATAGAACAAGATCGAATAATAATAATAATAATAACAATAATCATTATTATCATAATCAGACAGAATGAGAACTCAAATGTACGTTCCCGAAGGCAACAAGATCGAAATGTCAACCGGGGATGTAGAAGAGTAACAAACAAGCAAACAAATAAAGTACAGATGACAAATTCCCCTTCCCATGTGGCGCGAACAACACGGTGTGCATAATCAAAAAAAGAGGAGAGGCATCATCGGTGAACAAGAGAACAGCGATAATGTTTGATATCCGATCGCAGGGGTGCAGTGAAAACAAATAAAGATGAAAAAGCTAAGGCACTCAAGAACACGTAATGTCAGGGGAAGAGGGCAAACAGGTAACAGTTGTCTACACAAGACCGTTCGGTACCATTGCAGGACCACCAGAAGGAAACAGTTCCTCCCAATATTGCTTCTGTCTACCGGTTTGAGGCCCCGAATCCAGAAGAGCCATCTGGAATGTCAAGTTAGAAGAAAAATGATGAGCAAGACACAACCAACTCACTTTTCTTTTCATGCGAATAAAAGTAATTAGCAAAGCTCCCTTTATCCTCAGTGTGCGTGGTGTTTATGTGGTAATGACAAGGTCAAGTCAGTTGATTATGGCTTCACTAGTGATCACTGAGACTGTGTTAATTTGGAAGAAACGGTTAGGTATGTAGAAAACTAAAAAAAACCATCCACTTGAACAGAAACACCAAAAAGCAAACGAGATGCATACACCAACACCATAGGCAGTTACATTTCGAAACCCAACAGAGCAGGCACAATATCGCTGAAGCTTCATTAGACAATGCTCACAGAAAAAAGTAACCGTGTTTTCGAACGATATAACTGACGTAGTAACCATATTCTAAACTGCTCGCAAAATGGGAATCAAGTAATGTAAATAGATATCTTGGATAACAGTAGCCATTCGTAGCAGCCGGTAAACGATTAGGCCGAATTAATTAGAGTAAGCCACCAGAAAGTGATGACTTCCGGATGTAACGCCGTTGAGGATTAAGAGCATATAATTCAAGCGCTCAAAGGACTATTCGTTATTTACCAGAACTCAAACGAAGGCAATGCAAGGCTGGATCGTGCAACGCTGTATATGATGTGGTCCTACAGATCAGATTAGCCGAGAGGGACTAAACATGGCCCGTCCTGTGGCATCGAGGTGGGGAGGGGGGTTCCAATTACAACAAGAATTCAATCATCCCCATAAGGAGCTCGCGCATTCTACTACGCAAAGCAACGGGAGTTCCATATATGCACGAAGAGCTATTTGGATGAATGAAAGAGGTTAACTGCAAAATCTCACAAAAATTTAACTGAATATAAGTTTCGTAATACGTTTAAATTTCTTTTTTTTTTACCGTACAAGGCCGAAACGAGTAACTTTCCCATGCAAGAAGATACTCTTCGAGCTTATCGCGCGAAGACGGTCACAGTTCACGACGAGGCATAAAAATTACTCTTCTAACGGCCAGTACGTTCGACGGACGAAAAATTTATTGAACATTTATGGGACTGTCTTAATCGTAAGAACAAAGGTTCCTAACAGGCTTCAATAACCCTATAAAAAAGTCTTAAACACAGTTTGGAACAGCATCTGCGTTACTTATGACAATATCCTAATCAAAAGCATAGTACAATGGGCTGACGAGACAATCGTAAGTGTGAGGCAGCGGCACATACTACTGAAATTAATGTCAACTGTTGTGAAGGAAATTACTCGAAGCAACAAATGTGATGATAACAAATATCATCGTACCAGTCGTTGTTCAGCGTTGAGTATGACACCTGTCTGAAAGCCACAGAGCAATAAAAGTGCGTCGAGGTATTTACAGAAGAAAAGCGGCAAAGTAAAGGCTAGGAAAAGAGGTGATGTTGGGACCAAGTGCAGTAGAACAGAGAGAAAAATATAAGGTTTACGCATAACTAGCTAGTTTTCCATGAATACAGTCAGACGCTGAGCATTTTAGTCATTTGGACAAAATTAAGCACCACAAATTTTGAACACAACGATATACGCCAACAAGCATACACATTCACTCACGACAGTTAGACATCAGGTTCCGTGCAGTCCGATCTCGAAACGAGAGTTTATGTGATAGTACATCTCCCGCTCTGGGCGGGGGAAGACGCTCGAACTCAACTCTCATCAAAAACAGTAGGTCGAAATTTGGGTACATCATTTTGAACGAGATGGTTGCTCGTAGACGACACGAAAGAAACAACAACACAAAAAACACCTGAATACGACGAACTACCAATCAACTTGTCGCTGGTGCTTGAACCCGATGCGATTCGAACGCTCGGAAGCTATCCACCAGCAGTACACATTCGCTGTGGCATGCCGAGTGAGCTGGCCGCTCGCAGAGGGAGCACCAGCAAAGCAGACATGCGCAGCGAACATTCGAAAAGAAACTCAAATCCCACATACATCATTTCTGCTTTTTAAACCTGATGTGAGTTCATCAAGCGAGGGAGGTACGTCAGTAGTACACATACCCTGTAACGTTAGGAACAATTTGATTACTTATGCACGGCATTACAGCAAAGGAGAGCAAAAGAATGAATCGAACGGACAAGTGTGTCCAAAGAGAGATCGTCGAATAAAACTGCTACTAGCTGTTACATTCAATGAAACTGGATCGCACGATAAGCACAAAGTGTCAGCACACATACACTAAAATAGATGGAATGAGTTGATTAATCACTGTAGTGAGGGCAATAGAATCAACCACGGTAAAAATCGCTGTCCGAAAAGCAAATTGGAAAATATTAGAAGCTTTACATCTTCAACGTTAGATAAAGTGCTCACCAGCTCATTGGCTCTAGCGATAAGATAATCACAGGCGCGATCCACATCCTTCTCATCACCAGTCACGAGGACACTGTTTGGGTCACCACCGACATTTTGAGCACCACGACTGGGAAATTCAATCCGCACTTTGTAATCCTGCATCACTTTTTGGATGGCATAACCGCGGGATCCGATCAGACGTGGATGAACCTGTAATCGGACAAAGGTTGTGGGAAAACGAGTTATTTTGCCAGTGATACATGAAAACCCAAACAATTATTAACTATGAAGAAATGACAGGAACAGTTAGGTTAATTTGGCATTTACAGTGGAAAAGTTGCAGTTGAGTCTGTCAGTCAAGAGCAGATTGAAAAATAAATGAACAGAAAAAAGGTCAAGATTTTGAAAACAGGAAATTAACTGTAGGTACCTCAGCAGGTATAAACAAGTTCTCAGTGACTTGTGCCTTTAACTTTGCGATTTCACGCTCGAGTTCAGCTTTCGCTGCTGCCACCTTTTCTTGATAGCCACGAAAAATGACAGTGCTCAACTGTTTTTCGTCAGCCATCGGTCCCAGTTCTGAAGCTGGAGGGACTGAACTGATTTGTTCGCCGATCGAAGTATTTTCGGAAATCGCCTCATGACCAGCATCCGCATCTGGAGCCGCTGCTGGCCTCGGCGGCAGATCGGGACCAAAACGCATGGCCACCTCGAAGGTAGCGGTCAACCTAGGGCGAAGGGCGATTATTGATGAGATAAAACGAGTTGGCACCGGTACAGTCAGCTCGTAACTGCGCGCGATGCGGTCCGCCTTCAGCGCTTCACACTGACTGACCCAATCGGCCAGATCGAGTTTACATGCCTCCAGTTGACTCGGAGTGCCTCGGAGAACGACAAAGTTGGCGTCCATATCATGTTGAGGAGGAAGACGAATCAGAACCTAAAAGCGAACAAAACAATAGGGAGTGTCGGATTGTTTAGATGTCAGTAAGGAGCAATATAATGTATCATACTCACTTGAAACGTAAATGAAATGAACTCCATTAAAAGGAACAATCGAAGCAGTATTAAATTGATTCTACGGCACAGGAAACGGTGAGAAACACGGCAAAAATATCAGTCACATATGAATATTTGAAAACCAATGGTACATACACACCTGCTCACATTATCATAAGCAGGCTCGTAGGTAAAGTATCTTCTAACAAATATGGTATATTCCTCTACAATTATGAATGTGAATAACGAAGTCAAAAGACCGGTTTTGCAAGATGGTAGTATTTTTTCGTATGTTCTCGTCAGCTGCTACACACAACAGCGGTGAAGATCGAAAATATTTAGGCAAATTAAGTTCACGCATCAAGTCAATGTATACATTAGTCTGTTATTGGTCAAAACCATGGCAGACGGAGGTTCAAGGTCATCAGCTTTTGCACACGGAGGACTAGCTTGCTACGCATGACAAGCAGTACCTCCAGTGATTTAAGGATGACAGGCATGTGATGACGCATCAACACACGGAAAGCGTTTGTCGGGTCGACCACATGACCAGTTTCCAACACGTGTTTGGCGATCGAAGGAGCAGGCTTGTTTGTGAGGTCGCGTCGGGTCACGCCACACATCAAGTCCTCGATATACTTGGGCAGGTGTTCCTTCACTCTGAGTCACAAGAATCGATCAGGTCTGCCAATGTAAACGTTACCGCAGCCGCAGGTGAAGTGGTAGACACAATTTGAAGTAGACAGCTCTAGTATTCGCGATTTAATGTGAGGAAATGTGAGGGACATGGTGCGACTGAGTAAACGCAGTGTAGCTACATTACACGTCCATTGGATGACGTGTGTCAACCGTCGTGTTAGAAACGACATGTTACTCTCCCCTTTGTATGGTAACTGCATGTATATCGGTTTCTTCGAAATAAACGTTTCTTGAGAGTTTATTACTTTCGTTTTAAATTGAACATCACTCACAATTGATCGCAGCTCTCGCATTCCCATAGACTTTCCAGTCGGCCCCCTTCGAAAACAAGCACTAGACTCGAGTTTCGCTCTCATTAAACCTCATCAGTAGTGCATATCATCGCCACTGCCGGGACTAGAACCACGGCCACGCTGTTCATGAGGCAACAGTGTTTACCACTGCGCCACTGACCTCACATTAGGCACGACCGAATTATCATATGTGAACACTCAACCACTCTCGCTTGTGAGTAATAATCAGGTTGTCCGATTGCCTCGAGAGGAGACACAGCTACTGTCTGTTAACTCCAATTGATAACCCCGCGATTAGGACTTCCAAGACAGGTCGAAATCTCCGACCTCATTAAACCTACTAGGCGATATTTTAGATTACTGATGAGTAGTCGGGGATTTGGTTAATGTCAAATTAAACATCACTCACAATTGATCGCAGCTCTTGCATTCCCATAGACTTTCCAGTCGGCCCCTTTCGAAAACAAGCACTAGACTCGAGTTTCGCTCTTATTAGAGCTCGTCAGTAGTGCATATCATCGCCACTGCCGGGACTTGAACCACGGACACGCTGACTTTGAAAATCAATAAAACCCAGAGGATAACCGTTGGAAACCAGGGTCTTACGAGTAAATTTCAATTCTGTATCTAGTATGTCACCCGAATAGATAGTTCGCGCTCTGTTAAATAGGCAACGAACCAGCGAGCATTGATGTTGTATGGATGAGAAACTAGTGGAATTCAGATATCGTCCTCCCCAGGTGGACTTACGATGTACCAATCGACACTGTACCATCCTCCCGCCGCTTGATGCTGATATTCAGAAGGGCGAGTGTGTCTCCCTTCTCAAACTCAGACGATAACGTTACATTACAGTGCGAAGAGTTCAATAAATCCAATAGTTTTTCTATTGCCTCTTTGTCTTGAGGGAACACTTATGTTATCAACATATCGACAATAAGTCGGGAGGTTACGCAGTGTATTCTCGACACGGGGCTCAATCATAGATATAAATAATTCAGCCAAAAATGGTCCTAGAGAGCTAATCATTGCAACCCAGTCTATTTGTTTAAATCCCACGTTCTGGAAAAAATTTGACATTCTCAGTACACAATAATATTAAAAGCTCCAAGATACTGGCTGGGATATGAGGATTTAGGTTATGAGCTGAGGCAGTCACTGCTTAAAATTCTCTGTCTAAACTAACAGTCACCAACAAAAATGTTGCGAAGCCATAGGATCCTAAACGAGAAGAGTGACCGAGCCCCAAAACTAGATCAAGCACAGTGATACGGATTGTCTTGGACCGCTTCAGTGATAATCAGATGACAGATCATCAGGCTTGATTCGCACTACTGTTTAACAGCCATATGGATCTTCAAGCGTTGCCAATTTAGTCAACAATCAGGAACGAGGAACAAAGGCGGTTGACGAAGGTATATAAATTGATTTCTGGATTTCTCTAAAACATTTCAGTTTCCCTGAGAATTTCTGTAGGTACAAAACTGACGAATGCATAGTTCTGTACATCAAACAGGAGACTAAAGTGAACAAAAACGTCACAACTACAATTTTCTGATGATGAAGTATGACATCATGAAAGCAATGACATGAACCATATCCAACCATGAAGTACAATGCCATTGAGTATATGAAGCACATGATCAGTGTATAAAGACAGCAGACCTACTCCATGCTTTTGCCTCAGCTCAACAGCCTTCGACTGCGTCTCCAAAGGAGTGGTTGACTCTTCGACAGTATCAGCATTCGGTACGCGTTTACCCGATTTAGACAAAGGAGCCGGAACAGACCGTCTCGGACGTTCTGCAATTGCAACCGAGATTAGGTTGCGATGGAACTCCTTGGCAAGCGGGAACTCTTCTTCAATCGGAAGAAGGGGTCGAATTTCTTCTTCGTACACGTGGTCTATGCGTTCAGGCCGACCAATTATTACCAAACTACCAGTTGGTGGTGTAAGGCCTGAAATACGAACGAGAAGGCTTTATAATTTAGGAAAACCAACAGGAAGTGCACAATTTTTTTGTTTCTTAAATGTACGTATCACGCAAGGGACATTTCTGGGGAGAAAAAAACTAACGAGAACGACCAACAACAGAGTAGATAACAAACAGTTTTTGTATTTAGTTATCAGACCCGTTACGGCATATTGTACACACAGTCGATGGTAAGACCCCGGTCTGAGTGATTGTAAACAGCTAGACAATCGCTATTCAGAGTGGCTGATTCAAATAAACGTTGGTCAGAGGGAGCGTAATATATACACAATCCTCTTATAGGCATATAGGTCATGGTTACATAATCGGATATTAACTACCTCACCAACGGTCAACATTCAAAACCACTGAGTTGTACGATCACAGTAGACGACCTTGCTAACGAAATAACTAGTCACTCCGAATAACAACACATCCACTTAAAACTGTCTATTTCTAATAGTGTTCAATTGCATATGATAGCGAACACACACTAGTACATAACACCCTGGCTAGAACTGACGCAAACTGCTCAGTGCGAGCAAAGGAGTACACACCTGTAGGTGAACACTCACCAGCTCCGGAAGTGGCATCTCGCGGGATTTCAGAGATGGTACGTCGAAGGTGGATGAAAACACGATAATTGCGCTCAAAGTCACGGAACTGGGATTTGATTCGGTCCAACACAATGAACTGGTTAGGGCTGGTCAAGGGAAATTCTTTGGTGACTTGTTCTTTGATATCGCTGATCATCGACTGAAGGGCTTCAGTGGCTGCCTGGATGAATGACATCGGATAAAAAGATGGTGACCTTCAGGTAAACGCACAGTAAATAATGCTTTTCTTGCATTTTGGTACACCGTCACAAGCAAAGTAAGTTCATGTCAAAAACGACCTGAATTATCAAAAAACACCTCAATTTAGGAGATACAAGACCCAACAGGTCCACCAGGTCGTTTTCTGCGTAAGCGAATCGGTCAACTACCGTCGTGACTTTAGTATGCAACATTGCGATTACGTAACCACAACGGCCATACGAAAGTACTTTAAGACAGTGAGAAATATCCCGGTGTTCAGCACAATGACACATTGTTGGACATCGACAGTTTTCAAGGAGCAGCACAGCAAGTCAGTCTTCCGTCAGGTAAGCAGTTTACGTCGGTGTACTGTGGATGTGTCAGACTGCTTCAGTATTTCGTTTAGGACAAAGTAGGACAACACTGACGTACGCCGCCGATGGTACTGACACTGAGACAATGCGTTGTTAAAGCTAACACAGAGCGGACAGTACGTTCATACCTAGTTCGGTATGCCCCTTTGCGCTAAAGCCACTTGATCCACCAAATCACACATTTTTGTTGTTGGCCGGAGAAATCTACGACGCTGCTTCAGAATTTGACAAACAATGTGAACCTGATCCACACATCCTCATGCTAGAAATCCTGATTACGTTTCTCGAATATTGCATCCATAAAATTACTGGTACCAAGAAACTACATCGAAATTCACCATTGCGAACTAAAATATTTGCATGCACTGGTTGCCTTGGTCACTATCGAACTAATCGTCAGTCAACTGGGAAGTTATTCTCGTTCCTGAACAAGAAAATCATCCCCCCCATTCCCGAACGGCCATCTGATTCAGTGTTTTCAATTATATTGATCCCCATGTATTGGGTGCACCGCGAAACTGTACGACAAGGAAGCTGCAGCGAAGCTCGACTGTGGCCACAAATAGACCATATGACAACTGGTAACAGGCGACGTGAAGATGTTAAAGATTTCGGTGCAAGTGACTGGTCTCAGATTGTGCTATAGTTCAAACTCCTTCTACTTTGTCCTTTGCTCAGAAATTCTGCGCGTGTAGACATGACGGTTAACTAACACTCGGACGAGTGTCAAAGATGCTTATTAGGGGTACTGACGAGAAAATTATCCAGGTTAAATCGGGTAAGAACAGTAAATAGGAATGCTAGCCGTGAAGAAGTAAGCCCGATGATCCACGTATTAACAATCAGTTATGTCGATTCAATAAAGATGACTTGAGCATTTTGTGAAACAGTTCAGTTAACCTGAAGTCAATTATACCGATGACGGAACTTGTTGGAAGAAGTAGCTCTGGTGGTCGGGTTGTTGACGCGTTAGAAAGTCCTAGCTTCAAAAATCTTGGTACCGTTTACTTTCGAAGGTGGTGGCGCACGGGTGACACCGGAATTGACAACACATTCGGATGGTTTGCAAATCAGAAGAGGTACCTCGTGATGGGCACATGTAAACATTCATTGTAGTTTACACAGCGGACGCAGTCTGTACATAAACCGTAGACTTGCCTGCTACGTCGGCTCAACAAATCCGGAAAAAGGCCAGATTAGTGGAAAATCAGCGAGAGTCCGATCTGGTCGAGAGTGTAATTGTCACATTTTTAACACACGATGGATGTTGCAGCAAGGTAACCTCCATGGGAAAGTGACGTATGTAGGATTCTGAAGCTTCATGACTGCCTTCAATTCTGTTACTTATAACGTTCTCTGGAGTGTGCGCTTTGGGAGAAAGATCCGAAGAAATCTGTTAAAAACAATGTCCACTCGCTTTGCAAACAGTGATCGGTTATGAACAACTGCCCATCAACGTGAATGGTATTTGTCAGGAGTGTAAGGTATTTTCCACTTGACCAACTTTGTCGTAAACAACAAGCAAAAACGTGATCTTGAGTAAGTCAACGATTTTGGTGTGGTGTGCGATGGTTGGGTCACAATCCTTATACAACAACCGAGTTTTTACTGCACTGGACATCAATCACCGAGAAAACCGACGGCTGGATGAAACCGGGAAGTGGTCAAGAAACACGAAAACCCCGAAAATAAAATTCCCCGAAGTTGGTAAGTGTCGTCTGCCAGGTTGGAAACTGTGATCAAAAGCGTCATTTGACATAACGATGTACTGCAACAATACCGGTACGTTCACTGTTACGGTGAATGGGTGCTCGGCCCACAGGTCTATTTGGTCAGTTATGAATGAAAAGTCGAGGCAGGTGACAGTTTGAATCTCATAATTATCTGACTGTCAGTAATTGCCCATCATAATAGATATACTAATGTGCCCTAGAATCACCGTATGAACAGTTCCTTCCAGTGATTGTATTCTCTCAGCTTCTCGTTCTATACACTAGGAAAGACAGAAAAAACACGGCTGAACAGGCCACACACTGCATAGCTAAACAAAACGATTAACTAGACACACTTGATAGAAAGTGGACGTGACTGGTCATACGCCGAATGACCAATCATGGGGCGACATGAGGATGTAGGCTAAAACATAATAGGATCAGATTAGTTCGAGGCTTCGGAATATGTTAGTCAGGGTAAATCTATCCCAAAGAATGTGATTCTGCTGTCAGAAATTTGACATTTCAAGCTGTCATTCAGATACAGAGCAGTATGAGGTTCAAATGTATCTTTGCGCGCCCACGCGATCACGAGGTCGTTTCCTTCTACAGATACATACAAACATTTCATGTAGACTGGAAAATCGTTGCTTAACCGGGATCAGTTAGGTTGGTTTTTATTAGTGCAAATATTTTGGAGGCCGGGGCCCAGCCAGAGAGTTTCGAATCGCGTAATTCGTTCACCATTGTTGGTATCAGTTATTCTCATCCGTACTTAACATGGTTTGGTTACAACATTTGAGTTGTTGCACACCAGGTATCGCTAACCACCATAGTGTTCACAAACTGGATTTCCCCCTGCTTGACGATTACATGTAATCCGAATGTATAAAGGTCGCGCAGCAACTGGACAATAGATATATCAACGTGAGGAACGGTCAACTCTGCCTGCAATCCAAATACTATCACTGGTAAACCAATGGTGCACTTAGTTCACAATGAGACTTGTGCAAAACAACGACCGGTTCATAAGCCATCAAGACTACATGTTGCAGCAGGGTAACACAGGAGTGATATTTCTATGGTAGGCGGTAACGAATTGAGTGGCTTAAGAGCCACTACGCAAATAACATCGTAGTCCTGGTTACCGCAAGCAGGTTTGAGAAGCCTGGTATTTAGTTTAGGGTGCATTGGCCGCGATGACCGGCTGGATGGCATTCGAACTAGTGTAACGGCAGCTTGTCTTCAGTGGATCTCGAATTCCGTGTTTTCTTCGGAGACTTGTGGACCAGACCTTCCACCGAAGAATCGAAGTAAGGGTCCCTAAAATCGATCTCCTACTTGGGGCAGGGTAATCGAATAGCATCCAGCACTTATTCAAGTCGTGAGGAAGCACAACCAATCACGTCAAACCGTCGAATAGGTTACTCCAGTATGAACCAAATCCATCTACAATAAGTAAATATTTCCTATCCGTCTTTTGCTAATTTTCAATCCCATTTTCTGTATATCACTAGGAGTGCAGATGTTCTTGAGCGCTAATCTTAAGGTTGAGAGGAGTATCGTTGTTCACTGGAAAACAGCCTACATCAATACAGGGCACGCTTCTGAGAAACCTATCAATCAGATGGCACAAGCTGTTATGGATCAAACCGTCGTACAATGGAGCAATAGCTTCCTGCACAAACCCCTGAGTCTTTAGAAGAAAATTAGTTAGAACCGATTGACACAGAACATCACTAAGAGAATCTGAAGTGTGATTTGATGGTCAGAACGTGCAACTGTGGTGGAAGTACCTATTGTCTTTTTTTTCATAACCATCATTACCTACCTACTAAAATTTTCTTGCTTTGCACTGTTTGAAGCATTCTCACCTTCATCTATATCCGATTGTTTTGATGGGCTCATTTCCCGTTGACCGGTGACCATTTGCGAACGTGTTTTTGGTTTCTCCATTCTGAACGCCTGTCTCTACTAGATGATTTGTGTATCCGGTTACTTCACTTTCAAGATGAGAGAGTACCTTAATCGTTATCTTGTCAATAGTATCGCAAAGATTTCAATCAATTCGATGGGCTTTTCAGACGTTTTTTTAGACTTGGGAGATAGCCCCATTAGCCCGACCGTTGGAATCAATGTTATGAGAATTGTCGATTACTCGTAACTGAATGGATTATCTTAAGTCGTAGGGAACGACACAACATTGAGTGTATCAGCCATTGATGGAACATCTCGATTTCCGTCCCACTTGTTGGTGTCCACAGTTTATCCGGAAAGCATTAATAGCAGTTTCGCGAGAAACACACCAAATTTTGCGCATGTGTTGGATAGATCAACTAAACTTTTCACTCTCCGACAGCTCCTCAAACACCACCAGGTAGACAAATGACGGACATTAGTTGTGCCTCAAGAAGACCTTCGATTCCGTCAGCAAAGGCATACCTTAAAATAACTATTGAATACAAGATGCCTGAAAAGTAGCTTCATATTAGCAGCACTACAGGCACATATCGGTTAGGATGCGCAACAAACTATCGTCAGCCTTCTTTGACTCTAATAGAGTGCAAGGTCGTTCTTTCACCTTTCCTCAACTCTATACTACAATACATCTTGTACGAAATATCAGACAGTAGTATCAATAATGATGTAGAGCTGTTGCTAGGAAAGAGAATCGTAGACACGTACTGACAGTTACATCATGATCGGATTGCGTGCATTGAAAGTACACTGACCAGATTCCATTGAGACGTCTGTAAATGGAAGCCCACGGACAATGACAAAACTCGTGCGACGTATCCAGTTCCACTCTGCCCCAACGAAGACCTAAAGAAGCAGACTAAACACTCTTGGGACAATCCTAGACTAACATCAAGTCGATAGAAAGATGCAACCAAAATGTGAACTAAATAGTTATCAAAATTGGTGAACGGAAGCTGTAACTACAACAAACCTATTGTAATAGTTGAATCAATGCGAGCCAACATTTAAACGAATAACGTTTTTCAGAAGAATACAAGCAAAATGCACTACTCCAACGAAACTCAAAACTAACCTCGACACATGCTTTTTGGCCAATTAGCCTAATTATCCCCATGGGTTCCGCGGAAACGGTAGCAGATATCGGTTCGCTCACGTCCTTGGGAGCAACGGTGCTTATCGTCTTCGGCATGATCACTCGTACACGATCCAACTCAGGTTGAGGAAACGTGCGACGATAGGTCACAATTTCATGTAATAGCGTGGGATCCACAGGGACGGAATGCTCGACCTCATCCTCCTGTAGACACATGAAAAAAGAGTGTGACCGCATCGTGTGCTCAAGAAACCAACCAAGCAGAGAAAAGAATACAACAAACGAAACAATGCCTCACACCTTTCAGGACAGAAATATCTTCACCAATGTAGATCCCGTCCGACAACAGAGAGCTATCCCCTTGAAACCAACATACACAGTATATGCGAGTCTAACCGATTGCAAGTAGCTAACGTCGATGTCGTAGAAAAAAGAGAGTTAGTCGTCAAAGAAGGTGAATAAAAGTTGCAGAGAGAAAAGCACTTGATCAATTAGGAATAGGTTTGAGGACACAATTACTCGCAATACGAACGTCATTCATTCTCACTATCAGTCATGCTAACCAACGTCACCAATTAAATGGACTCGTTATTCTTTGGGTTCCAATCGTAAATCGGGAAACAGTACAGAAGCTTGTTGCAACAGTAAAGCTTTCATATACAGAAACTAGGTCATACGGTGATCAATACGCTATCACTTCCAACTTAACCCCCCCCACACACACACACAAGCGAAAAGAGCGCGGAGTGACCATGCGTAAAACGTGCTCGAAGACCTCCAAAACGTGATCGTTACACGCAGTAATTGATGCAGTCACTCATTCAGAAAACACGCTAGAGAATCCCGTCACTCTGGAAACGAAGTTCCAACTACGCAATATCAAACCTTCGGAGATATATGTAGTGAAATACAGATACTCTGAACATCTTTTGCGTAGGTTGGTAGAGTTCAAAATCGCCTGAGGGACTGCCAGTACAACTGCTATATACGCACGACCCTTCAACACTGAGGTCATAAAGGCGTTACAAGTGACGCAACTTGGCAAACGTAGTTCGGACCTCATAATCTGAGTAGACATTCCATCAGAACCGACGCAATGCTCGAAGTGAACGGAGTTCTTGACTATCTCTAACTGTCTACCAGCAAAAGTGGATATAAGCTGGAGCTCTTGCTGATCTTGCGGTAGTTTGCTTTTGGTGGGTGAAAAGATCGTTGCAAACTCATCGAGGATATTGAAAAGGGAAACAGACAAAAGCAAATTCTGGAGATCTCGTATGTAGCAGCACTTCCACACACGAGTAGGCAAAATAGGTCAGATTCCATTGAATAGAGAATCTAAAAAGAGGCTAAGAATCTTTAGTTTAGGTGCAAAACAATCGTGAAACCCAACATGACACGAGCAAGGAGGAAACGTATACACAGCCACCGTTAGCACAGCATATGACGGCTGCGAAATGTGCTAACTCAGGTTGGATAGTATAAACTGTCTCCGGATTGATGATTGCAATCAACCTCACTCATCTAATGAACGGTGAGAGACGAAGAACCAAAAGTAGGCAAGGAGAGACAAGCTAGTTTGCTGATATCGCAGTTAACTGGAGTAAGAGGTGATGGATCATGTTCATCTTTCTGGTCGGGGTATTATCATGACTCACGCAGTCTACGTTAGACACTAAGAGACATGACGGCAAACCCACGAAATAGGCTGAGTGTACTTACTTGCTGTTCCACTGAGTTAACAATAAGGTAAGTACAATTAATCGGACCGGATAGCAGAATCCATGAGAAAGTTTTCGTACGTTCAGTTGCAACCTGGTTGGTTGTATGAAGGGAGTGGATGTCCTATGAATGACTAGTTAATTAGGACAGACATTTTCAACGGAATAAATCCTGATTCTTTATCCTTCTTAAATTTTTACAAGAGAAACGTTTCGTCTTTTCATTTGCATGGCCGTATAGTGGTCAAGCATCAGTATCAACCATTAACACACTGCTGTCAGTGTGATAATCGGTTAAATTCACAACGTTCACTCTTACGTCGATTGTGAATTTGGGAATGTAATTAATGTAACTGTAAGATGTGGACACTTCCAAAACGAATTTCACAATGTAAACACTCACATCCCCAGTTTGCATAATCCTCAGCTGAAGCAGTGTGCGAACAAATTAAATTTGCCGGGTCTGGATTCATTGTAGAGATCATAAACGACCTTGAGGAAAAAATAAGGATTTCCGAAACCTCGAGACACGTGCTGAATAATCTGACTGGATGGACAGCATCTAACCAACATAGTTGGATCGACGGTCAGGTATTTGAGCATTTCATCCCAATTGTGATTTCGGATATGATTTGACTATCTAAAAAAGTGGTTCAAACTCAGACGGAAGCATTCAAACGAGACTAATTCCAAATTTTACGATTGAGCCAAGTGGTTATCCATGTGGTCTAAATGTTTTGAATGGTGGAATTTTTTCAGCTTATACCTAAATTCCACAAACAAGCTAGTATCAAGAAGGTGGTTACGTGACAGTCAATTGCATGCGAGATAACCGTGCGTTATCGATTATGACGGTTTGATAACAATATGGTGAATACACTACACTAAAAAAATGTGGAAAAAAAACTATTTGAATTAGGTTTCCGTCTTGAGCACCAACTAGCATCACGCTTACGGTTAGCCGTAGACTGAACAAGCCGAACCGGAAAAAAAATGTTCAGAGCAGCGTTAAACTCAAACTGATACGCTTGCGTATGAGGGTCTGCATTTGACCTACCTCTCCATATGAAAATGAGCAAGCAAATGCTGGGAGATTGCTATTTCAGAAGTACAGCCGGCAAATACCTCCTGTTAAATTGAAAACCTCGTGGTTATCCATTCCACGTTTGGCAACATCCACGTTTTTATTTTGAAAATAATTTCCCCAAATTTTTCTCTTCACAATTGTGACGATAGCGGCTCGAATCAATATACTGTTTGATCAAACTTAAGACTGTTATGCATATACATATCTCAAACAAACTGCATCTATACTTGAGCACCATCGACATTCGAAACCGTGTCCGTGCTTCTTTGTAACTTTGCTTTTGATTACCACTAGAGAATCTCATGCCTCTGCTTCCAAAAGAACAGAATCCCAGTTTGCAATTCGGTTCATCAGAGTAGACTGGATGTTCGACAAGCACCTCGCTTACCAACGTCCTGTTATTAGTCCACCGAGCTAATGAATTGAACCACAAATGAAGCAGCGTGAACAAAATGTTGTCATGAAAACAATGGTTCTCTGGTACCTGACGGGCTGTCAGCCACGTCTGACTGTAAAAAAAACGGATGTCAATCAACAGACGCAAGCAGCCTGATTAGTATGACTTAAAATCAAACAATCTCCGTTGTTTAAAGCGGTTATGTCCCGCGGATTAATCTGGAACATATGACATGTCTGAAGAAACTGTTCGGCCAATCTCTTCGAATGCTATACACGGACTATGGTCAATTAGCACACATCAACTTAAATAATCATAAAATGGGAGTGAGTCATCGTCTACGATACCACAAAAAATCAGTCGCGTTCGAATGGGCTGTCATGAGTTGAAGGCAAAAAAATTCAAACTTTAAACAGGTCGAGTAAAGCATACGGAAATAAACCGAAGTTAATAGGTAGTTTACTGATGAGTAGTCGGGGATTTGGTTAATTTCAAATTGAACATCACTCACAATTGATCGCAGCTGTCGCATTCTCATAGACTTTCCAGTCGGCCCCTTTCGAAAACAAGCACTAGACTCGAGTTCCGCTCTTATTAGAGCTCTATTGAGAGTGAAACTCGAGTCCAGTGGATCTGCTTTTCGAAAGGGGCCGACTGGAAAGTCTATGGGAATGCGACAGCTGCGATCAATTGTGAGTGATGTTCAATTTGAAATTAATAGGTAGTCTAAGAGTAGGACTGAGACAAGAGAAAGAAATAAACTTGTATAAACGACATAACTAAAGCATTCAAATAACAATCAGAAATACAAACTAATGAGTAAAAACCCTTAACACAATGATAATGATAGGTTAACTACCAGTTGCTTCCGTATACGAACAGACGACGCAGTTTGAGCTTTTATATAAGATCAATTGAAAACTTTAGAACCCAAATCTAATGATGCAGCTAGTAGGTTAAGCTGGTTGATTTGGCCCATCAGTACCGACGCATGGCAATCACGAAACATTTTCTGTTGAGTAGAGCGAATGTACATTGCGGTGAGCAGTTAAACCGAGATCATTTTACCGCTGGACAAGAGATCCCGTGTAGTCAAAAATGAATAAAACTGGCCACAGAAGCTCAACAGAATAACAAACTTTTTCTTTTAGACGTAGATGTCTGTGAATAATGATGGATCTATCACGAGAAGAGCGCATAGGAAGCTCACTTGGACGGGGGCAGAATAGTCATTTCAAAAGTTTTGTACCAATATCGCTCAAATGTGATGTCGTTCGAACCATCTTCAGTAGGATTTGCTTACCCGACACAATCAAGGAAGAATCAGCTTTTATCCACAACAACGGCAACCCCGCGCGCTTTTATCTCGAAGTCGAAACGGTTAATATTGGAAACAGTGTCCCGTGAACCAGTGTACAGAGCATTACCATACACAGATGAGTGTGTAACTAATCTCATCCAACGTACACTAAAATGTGCTCTCGGAGCTGCGTACAATCCGGCACAATCAAAACTGGTCAACCAGATGATACGGCTGCCTTGCACACCGAAGGAAGACTCAAGCAACTCACTCGCCACATCCAACATTATTTATGAATTCACTTGTACTTGTAGAATCAAGCACATCGGCCGAAAGGTGAGAACGTTTAGGACACATGTCCCAGAGCACATTCCAGAATGGATAGTAAACAACAAAAACGGTGCCGCTCAGTCTTCCATCACGCGATGTTTTAAAAAAAGGGACGTAATTCACGTGGAGAAGGCTATTCGGGTGTTGTATGGCCTAGTCAATAAACATAATGTACATTCTGTTGAGGCCGTTATGATACACTATCACAAGCCCTTATTTAGTGTATAGAAACGAATGGTAGCTAAGCTATCACTATCATGGTGTGAAGGGTTTGCAGTCATGGGTTCATGTTATTCTTGTCAGTTGAATGCTTTAGTTATGCCGTTCATACAAGTTTACTTCTTCGCCTTGTCTCAACTCTACTCTCAGGCTACTCATTAACTTCGGTTTATTTCCACGTGCTTTACTTGGTCCGCTTAAAATGTGAGTTTCTGGCTTTTAATTCATGACTGACGCCAACGACGGCTATCTGAATAAATAGAGCATGTATGCGGGGCAGTCTGATAAAATCTTTTTGCATAAGCAATCATCGTAAACTCACGATGGTCTTGATCAACGACTCCAACTCCACCTTCGCCTTGGCTACGGCGTCCTTGGGGCCGACAATCCGGATTTCTGTGGCCAGTTTCGGATCAGTCTCCATCCGATCGGGGAAAATTAGTTCAACGTTATGTCGTTCACGAAAACGCGTGATAGTTGCGCCCTGACGACCGATCAGGAACCCATGAAATTTAGGGTCAACGTGAACTAACTCCTGCAATGTGGACGAAGAAATAGTGACAGTAGCCAATCGATTAAATAACCGCACAAGAGGCGGTATTGGACAACGCAAAAAAAGGTAATTGTGAGGCACGCCATTTTGGTCGTGCACCACTATTCAACTGACGTTATGTCAACGACCGTAAAGGTAGGGAAAACGGTCAAATTTTAGTCCAACCCAAATCCCATGCACAACAAGGGCATAATTAGACGATACTCATATTCAAGGTAAATACTTTGACATCGCGGATTCTATTCTGCTCGAACTGTTGTCAAAAGGTCACCTGTTGTAGCCGAAGTGCAAAATGACTACACATTCCTGATGTGTGTGGGTTGAGTAAGAGGACTTGGAGCACCTACCTGATGATAAGCGCCTTAGATAAACTGTGCCTTCCTATCAGAGACTGTAAATCCTGTGGTGTTTATTGCTCCCTAATAATTTCTCAGTGGTGGTATACTCCATTGCCTGAGAAGGTTAAGATGTGTGATAGTAGGACAGAAATGAAATATCAGAGCGTTTTTCTCACGTAACCTACTCATCATTAATGTCTCAGATTCAGCAAAGTAGATATTTCTTTCTAAAGGACTTTTGCTATGTATTTTGTTCTGTCAACTGTTGCCAGAGCTGGTCTGAGGTAATGGAATTGGAAGATGTCCAAACGGCAACCCAAGAGTGCGTATAGCACCCGGATCTCTCTAGCACGCAACCGAGCTGAGCCCGTAGGAACCGTAACCGTCATCCTAATATACGTGACAATCCTTTTCCGAATGTGCGAGGCACGATAAAAACTAGTAGGCGCGTATGGATCTAAGTTGAACTGTTTGACGCAACGTGCTGTCGTGTTGTCAGTGCCATCATGGTTTTCGTTTGCGCAACTCATGAATGTCTTATTGGGCCTCTGACTCACGCTTGTCAACGCCGTCTCCTTTTACGAGACTATTGCTAGAATTCCTACTTCCGAAGAACGCCGTCCCACGGTGTCTCCACACTGCACAAAGTTGGTTCACGAGTATAACGAGTAATCAAAACCAACACCCGTATTGCACGTTATAAATGCAGTCACGTGTCGAGCCAGAAACTGTGGGATACTGTGAGTCCGAGGAGTGCGAATTCTCCAAACGTGCTTAATGTGACTAATAATATGAAAACTGAGTGTTCTTGACAAGTTCTTGGATTTACGGTAAACGCGTGATAACCACACGGTCGGGAGTTCGAACTTGATGTTCTTTATCCAACATGTCAACATCCAGTCCACATGTGCCATCTTGTGCCACAGAGTAGCGAACATCTTCGGCTTTCTGAACATTTTGGTTGAGGTGAAGTTTTTCGAGAGAGCATCATAGAGGAGACCATGAGTGAGGGCAACTACTTCAATTGGGATTTGCGGAACCACAGTTTACGCTCGCAGTAGAAGGAAACTGAACAGGTCCCTACCACTTCTTAAACGAAAAAAAAAATTCAATCACCTGGAGAACTGAAGGAGTACGACAACAGCTGTGAGAAGAACATACCACGTAAACTCACGATTAACCTGCAATATCGTCCCACTTCGTTGTCTACTTATACTAAGCAATATTTCCCATATAATCAAAGGAGGTCGCGGAAACACCGAGGATATTCGAATGCACACAAAAGCAACTGAAATCAAACAAGGGATCTGAAACAACACTATCTACGAAAATGTCAATAATTCCTTACAAGCCATTTACGCACTAAACCAGTTAGACTGTGGATTTGTTGCTAAAAGGTTGTGACCTCTATATGCATTTCGGAAAGGCGACTCAAACCCTGAATTAAACAATGCTTGACTAATGATGTTAGTAACCAATCGTACGTGTCAGAGGGCATAGGCTGCCACCTATCTAATCGCTAACACTTCATCGTCTGACCACTTCGTGGTCTCTTCAAACAAACAGAAACCATGCTGAACAACGCGCAGCGAGGCAGACACACTGTTGGCACACGAAGTAAGTGATTAAAACAACGAAGGTTGTGAATTTTTAGTACCTCTGTTATTGATCGCATATCTCAAATTTCAGAAAAATAGGTGTCAACGGACTGTGTGCGGCGTTGCTCACACAGACAGCCATTTGATGATGGTTAACTGACGAAGACAACGATGATCGAGTAATCAGAGTCTACATACATCGTCCGAAAGAACGAGCCAGGTCTCTGAGTTGTAGAGCAAAATTGAGTGCATATGAACACTGTTAACCCTGCATACAATTAACAAACGGACGTCTTTGCGACGCCCCAAGTGAAGGAGGTTGTCGAATGCAATACTTGACTTTACCATCCTCCGGCAGACCTCCTCTGAAATATTACAGGCCAACGATATGACACTAACCAGGTGAGTGACAAGATCTACAGTCCTCAGGGACAAGCAAGTGCTAACAAAGAGAGGATCAGTGCTAACACAATCGCAAGACGGGACATCACACATAGAAGATGCAAAGTGCACACTAAACCGAATGGTTGTACCAAACAAGTCGGCGCTGCTGGCGTGTGCTTTAGAGAATTAAGCAAAATACCGTTTCAAAAATACCAAATGCCTTCAGGTTCTTGCACAATACAACCAACACACGGGAATCCACACGACCTACAAGCCACCATAGAAGAGTTCCGGCAATTCACAAAGCTTTGAACGACAGAAACATCACACACAACGATACAGAGAAAGTATACTGAAACAAACCAAAAATCAACATTGAAAACAGAAAATTAAAAGAGTAACAAAGGTGCCAAAAGAACGAAAAAACAAAAACGCTACGAGGTGAACAATTGTAATGTATGAAAAACACAAGAAAATTTCGCTAAAAAAAGCAACTCACAAAATGAACACAACAGAAAGAAAGAAACAACAAGCCGAGAAGCAACTTCAAAGCAAAACAGGAGAAACACAAAGTCCAAATAAACAGAATCGAACAACAAATGCAATTCACATAAAGTACAACAAACCGCAACAATGCCGAAAAATCACAACAATCTCATTCAATCACCAGGCGAACAACAACAACAACAACAACAACAACAACAACAACAACATGTTCCACGCACGGCTTGTCGCCACGGTCATCGCCATCTGAAGCTACGAGCGAGTATGGAATGTGCGTGGACGGGTAAATCCAGCGCCA
>LUCH01003980.1:0-14422 GCA_013368495.1 Paragonimus heterotremus
AAAATAAGCTGTAAACAAAGCGCAACAGAAGCAAAGTTCGACAGACCAGCAGCTAGCGACCGCAAGGCATTAATTGTTACTTGCGTTAACTGTGACCTTGAAGACCGAACCAACGAGAAAATGCAGACATGCAACCAAACAATATCAAGAGTGTCAGCGATCAAAATAAATAACAAGATAGGTTGAATACGTGGCAAACCAAGAGTGTCTCTACAAAGCGGACAGAAACCAATCAGAATTCCGTGACACCAAATGTGGTGGTTCCAGAAATACAGAAACGAACAGACTTAGCCCAACTCCAAAGCTAGCTTTGACGCAGTAGCAATAACACCCCGAAGTGAGCAAATCAGGCATTTATCTCTCGAGCGTAATTGCACATCATACAGTCAACAATGTAACGGAACAATGATAATGAGAAAAAGACTTAGTGACAATCATCACAGTTACACAGGAGGTACCTGGACGACCTTCGTATTGTCCACCAAGGGAGGCGAAAGGCAAGAGGACAGACATGCGCCCAAGTAAGAATCAACGCTCGTGCATGTGGCTGGGACGATAACGTATATCAACATGGCAACTACACATCACAGGGAGCACCAAAGTTACGGACAAATCATACGTCTGTATAGTTCTCATCTTCATTCAATCACTGGTATCAACATGGGGCGGTGAACCCTGCGAAGCCATACCAGCTAAAATGGAACAAGCTGGCCTGTTCACACTTTGTTAAATTGGATGGATCCAACCCACTTCGCGCTGCTAGTTTATATTAACGGTTGTAAATGTTCAGACACAAACAACACTAATTAATGCAATCACCGCCAACAGTAGGAGAGCGTGTGACTTTGGAAATTGCATTAAAGAAACATTTCTTGTTGACGGACTCCGTGAAACTTGCCCTGAACAATTACGGATAACATTTATCCGTCTGCAGAAACGCCTTGCAGGTCGACCCACTGCCCCGCCATAAAACAGCAAGAGTGTGGGAATGTAATCACGAAGTGTTTGAGCCCACGGAGTTTGCCTTTTGGGTTCGACGTACGCAATATGTAGTGAATCATCAGTGTAGGTATACCACCGGGACTGCGAGTTTGATCACGCCCACCATTGACTATTTTACCATGATACCACGCCTAACTGATAGTTAGGTGAATATGGCTTTCTGCGCTGAATTGATCGATTGCACACAGAAATGCTTCGCTTTAGGACAGCGGTAAACTTCATTTCCACTAACATACTAGCCAGTACATTTAATTCTTGTTTAGAATGCGTTTATCGGGTAAATCTGTATCGTGTTATTAGTAATGTATCGAATGAGATTATGCTTCTGATTCAAGATACAACGATATACTACATATGGATCATCTTATGTAGCACTGCGACAAACAAAGCACTGTGACGTTCTATTTGGGTGTCTACAGGCTAACTGACAGCACAGTGAACAAAATAATGGTTCTATGAATAATGTATCTGAAAAGCATAGTATCAACCTCAGCGTCGAAATTAGATAAATGACAAATGAAGGGTGACAAACCGCCAAAAAAAGTGAAGTAGATAAAACGAATAAATGAAAGAAAATTGTGGCCACTAAAGTTAAAATAAAACAGTCCATCGAATCACTGAACTCTACGGATGTAACGTCAAATTTCCAACGATTGACTTGCAGATCGACAGACGCTCGCAGGGTGACTTGAGATTCAAGTCTAATCCCCGTGAAGTATTCATTAAAATATAGTGGGCTGTGAGTGATAGGCACGAAATAGTTCTGTCAGCTAATCCATTAGGGTCTGCTTGTTATTTTCAAGCAACCAGAGGTACAAATGTTCTTAAAGGCATGACACAACACTACATGACTGACAGGACATTTTACTCAAGGTTTCCGGCACACGTAAGGTTTGAGATCAAAGGACGGCTTAACAAACATGAATGAGTAAACGAATGAAAGTCGAGTCTGGAGGGTTCAAAAACATCAAGGAAGATGGTCGCAAACAATCTCGGTAACAACAGTTTTGCTAGCGAAGAGAGGAACAAAAATTCACTAGACCCAACTGGGAACTCGGATATCCCGATGTTCAGAAACGGAGGAACGACGGCGCAAATGGCCACCATTCAAAGGGTACTGAACTCAGCAAAATAAAACAACCGAATAATATCCCGCCCACAGTTAATCAACGAGTCATTTACGAAGACTTGCTTTTAGAATAGACTGCTGTCAAACTAGCAACAGCTGGTTTGGAAAATACGAACAACCAAATAGACTAAATACAAAATTTGTCCAGAAAGAGAGTTAGGGGAGCATATTTATTAAATGTTTGACAAGTTCGAGAAAAGTTACGGACAGTAACACACATAATTAGTAAAAGCAAAACAATACGTGTTTTAAACAGTACCTCCATGAGTTTTTGAAATCAGATTTATCCAGAAAGACGATGGATATATGACTAACATTACAAAAATGCTTTCCATGTCACATTTAAGAGTACCAGGAGAAAGAAATACACCGATCAATGACGCGGTCGAAGAGACCGTTATTTAATGAATGCATAAAACGTTCATTCGCTTCACGCACAGGAAGTAGGCTATAATCACGTTTGTAAGAGCGAACGTTCCACGGTGAACCGATATTGATACTGAAATGCAAACAAAGTGAACAAAATTGGTTAGTTAACTGACTACATACAGAGAACAGAATTTTACATCCAGTAAGGATTCCGGCTGATGGAAGTAGGTCAGACCAAGTACAATAAAACAGACTTAAGTAGAACAAATGTAAATAAAACAGGAAGGCGAAAGAAAAGAAAATTTAGGTAATACTATTGTCAGTAATTTTTATTAAACGCTATTGACAGCAATGCATTCGATCCCCGGCTAGGAAGTCGGTATCATCTAACGAAACAAAATACCGACTGTAGAGCTGTTATCACACAAACATACCCCATATAGCAACTACCTTGCTGATGCTCCCATCATAAACCCGGCGATGCGACACTGGGAGCGACAGGCTGGCACTCAGAAAACTTGTCGGAACCACCAGTGTGTGGAAAGCCCAACCAGCTGAGAATACATGCTAACGTGTTACATTATAATTAGTTCGGGGTCATGACTGCAAACCATTGATTAACCCCCATAAACGGCTGATGTCACTGTGGTGACCAACCTGACGTAAAGTGGTAAGATGTATTGTTCCGCTATCTTCTGGGAAAAAAATGATGAGGCTGAAGGGAATTTGAAAAATAGGCAACCGTGTCCGGGCCCTGGAAGGGTGAAGCCGATGTTGCTCGTTTCAACGACAGAACCACCACAGCCTTAAAATACACAACACACCGACTCAAAACTTCTGACTCGATGAATCTTCTCGAGTAGATTAATCCATCATGCTTACTTTAGGCAATGAAACTGCCTGTTTTACATCAACACGGCCTCACTCATCAACAGATTCCGAGAATTCTGATTCCAGAGAAAGTTATTTATAGTAGGCATCCCGGAAACTTGGTGCAAGGAGGAAGTGCGAGACAGCGAACTGGCCATCCTTGGTATAACGGTGTTTTACAGTGATAAAAAAGTAGGTGAAGGTGGCGTTCCTCAGTGTTTGGGCTCACACCCAAAGATCTCAAGCATTCGTGGCAGGGTGCTACTGGACGTTTCGGAATCAGTCTGGCAAGTAGTAAACGCCACTCCAAATTTCGCTGTTTTGGTTGGTGATTTAAAGATCGCCTCGTGTGCACAAGAACGACTTGCACAACGCTCTGCGTAGAATATCACCTTTAGGTTACACTCAAATATTTATAATGGAAAATCTTAACCACCTGAAGATAGACTTCACGAATCACTTAGTCAGCACTGCAACGTCCTTTCCCTCTTCTGGGGATTTTTTCCAGACATTAATGCAAACCGAAATATCTCCGCATGTCCAGGACCACATAAGGTAGCAAGTGGATCAACAGCCGTCTTGTCTTGAATACATTCTTACCAACGAGGTTGACATGGTGGGCGATCTAAATATAACAGCTTCACTTGGTCACAGTGACCACGGGAAAAGTGAATTCAACTACCTTTTTCCTCAAATAGGGATCGGAAGACGCACCACCAGGCAAACTTCACAGGGACACAGACACAACTTAGCAAGGTTGAATGTCCTGGCTCTATCAACAACCTCTGCCTAGATGATCACCCGCACCATATCGTTGAAGAAATCTTCGATGCTGTTAACAAACATGTTCCAGAAAAGTGTCTCCAGTCTAATGGAAAGACGAGACGCCTAATAAGTAGAACCAAACGTGTGATTACATTGAAATTTCTAGTATGAAACAGGTAACAGCTACATCAAACTGAAATAGCCTTTTTGCGAATGTCACGTGGCGCAGGCGTACTACGCTTGTCATCAAAGAGGATCGGTTTTGTAATTAACTCGGTCGTCTTGAAAAGCTGCAGTCTCTCCACAACGAACTCGCAGTACACACAAGGACTAGGGTGGGCATTTCACAATTGAAAACCTCTAGTGGGTTTGTCAAAATAGATGTAGAGGCGACCAACAGTTCGGGAAAACGGTGAGTAATAGAGCATAATTGCAGCTCATGAGCGACTTTTGAGCACATGAATAGCAAACTGATTGAATTGCCCCAAACTTGTGTCAGGAAGCAAAAACAAACTAGAGAACCCACTAATCCATAAATCACTCGACCTAAACTTATTATTCCTCGTCATCTTGAAAAGCTGCACCACCGAATAGGCAGAACCGCTTGCAGTATATTTTAATCAGTCCTTGTCAGCTAACAGTCTACCGAGAAACCTGGAAACAGTCTACAATCGAAGGTGTATGCAAAGGTGACCTAGCAAACTATCGACCAATAACGCTACTTTTCGTGGTTTCTAAATTAGTGGAGAGCATACCAGATGACTTTCTTTGAGTAACTTGAGAACACCGAACAGACAACCAAGGAGCAATAGGGCTTTCGTGAGAGATACTTAATCATCACAAATCTGCTGAATGTTCATGATACTTAGACGAAGGCTGCCAACGCAGAATTGGCCATGGATTTGGTTTACCTTGACCTATCCAAAGCTTTTGACAAGGTTGATCATTCTTTCTTGTTGTGGAAGCTGAACATTTACGACCTTGATGAGCACTTACTCACGTGGCTTGAGGATTATCTGACTGAACGAGGATTCTAGGTCAAGATGAATGAACCATTATCACAGTGGTTTTCTGTCAACAGTGGCGTTCCACAAGGATCAATCTTGGGACCCTATTATTAAATCTTTTCATTGTTGAACCACCCAGGTTGCCCTACGCCGATAACAAAACTCTAACGATTTCTACAGTGCCCAGAAGATGTGATAACCATACAGAACGATGTATACTGTCTAAACTAGTGGTCGATAGAGAACAACTTGCTATCCAACGTGAACAAGTGTAAAGTCATGCACATTCGCCAACAAAATTGTGCTAATGTCTGGTGACACAAGGCTACTTGTGTCAGTATGTGAACGAGACCTAGGAACCAAAGTGGCAGACAGTTTGAGCCTGCTTACAAACTGTGCTGACATGACTGAAAAGGCATAAATAAACCTGAACCTGTTGGGAAGAATTTGTGAAGCTTTCCACCTCGAAGTGTTTCCCACTATGGTCGCTTCCATATACCGCCCTAATCCTAAGAAAGATATGACAAATATTGAACGTGTTCACAGAAGGAGCACTAGAACTGTGGGGCTCAAGAAACTCCTCTATTCGGAAAGACTAGCAGAGCTAGGTCAATTCCCAATAAATTGCAGATAACCCAAGAGAGACCTGATTCCTATCTACGAAATACTCTACACCCCAGGTCATCCATTGACACATCTCCTTCTACTGAACAAGGATGCCACTCGCTGAAAATGAATAAGGAAATGGGCAAGTTACTTTCCAGACAGAACTGCTTCACAGTTAGAATTTATTTACACTGGAACGTACTGCCCAACTCTGTTGTCACGAATGAATCGGTTGGGAGTCTTGAAACATCACTCGATAGGCACATACGTGACAGACGGCCTGTATCACAAGTTTCTTAATCAGCATTCTAGCCCAGCCTCACAGGACATCAAATGCACATATCTGACGATATATTGTTTCAGTGTGTTCCACTGTTCGATGCTGACACGACTTCAGACATTAGGTTTTCGATTACATTGATGAGCAATAGAAAAATTTTTCACCGACCAACACAGAGACGGGAATTCATGAGCCCTTTTTCCACTTCTGTAATAACCTATCAATCTAAGGCAACAGGGAGTCAGCTTTATCACCAGAAACTATTTACCATCATCAATAGAGCAGCCAACTGAAGTCATCAAATTAATCATTTCGCCCCGCTTGTCAACACCTCAAATAAGGTGAATATTTTCAGTGTCAGTGTTTTTAATCTTAGATGCTCACCTACGAACTAAAGATCAGTTCAACGAGACTTTGGACTTAATTATTAACAGAATGTTCAGGACAAAGCGAGCATTTCGACTTAGACATTAAAGTGCTTAAGTAGGATCAGATCAAGATTGCGAGTTCAAACAGGTCCGTTGCCTTGGCGCTGGAAAGATTAAAGAAAATGGGCAACAACCGTTTAAGCCATTTCCTATTCTTATTGTAAACAGCCCCACATCTTGCTAATAGCACTAGCTGGGTCTTGTTGTTGGTAGAAGGTCAGGGATCAAAGAAGTTGACATCGCTTGTAGTTACCACAACGGTGTTTGTGTAAAGTACCATATCCTGACTGATAGTAAAAGTTGTTCACAGCCTAAGGTATACACCAATCAGGGAAACGAGGTAGGTAGATGCTGATCACATCTTACCAAGAGAACTTGAAAAGCATTGTCTAACACAACCACACATCCTCAGAATCCTTTCTAATAATCAGCAGTTACTAGGACCTCGTTTCTCCTTACTACCGCCCCAGGTATTCTGCATTTCTAACAGAAGAGACTACGTTCTTCCAAGAAACAGCAGCGAATGGAGCCACTGTCAGCGGATGATGTAACTCCGGCGGCATAGTTTGATAAAGCTTTCCAAGAACCTTTCGGTAATCTTGCTTTCCCATATGCAGACTTCGGATTGACCACTAGTATGAAGAGGACAAACATGAGCACACAAACACCATGGAAATCTCGACAGTCGTGTTGTTGAAATCATTCGGTGAATGGCGAAGAAATCTGCTTGCCCCGCATCCACAATATCAAGCAGTTCTACCAACGGCACTGAATTAATCAGCACACCGAAAAGGCAGAATCAACAATGGCCCGATGCTCACAGAGAGCACCAAAAAACTCCATAGTGACCATCAAGTCAAAGTCGACGGTGTATTAAGCTTGTGCGCTCAGCACATTGCTACCAGCAGTGAAGCCCACATACTATGCACGCTTCAGGAACGTTGTTGTAGCACACCTCACTACGCCCAAGCAGAGAGGGTTGCGATGGCTGGATCATACCAGCTGAATGGAAGACAGCTGAGCACCCAAAGACTGATCACGCGCATCGAACCCTATGGAAGACCAGTCTTACGTTGCAAAGATGCATGTGAGAATGGTACTATTAGCAATATATTCAGAGAAACAATAGTGGCAGACTGCAGCAAGTGAAAGATGAACTGAAAAGTAATTGTGATCAGGAGGGAATTATGTTAAAATGGGTGAATCTGAAGTTAGGTTTGGAATACAATGTCCCGAAACGTCGCCATTCGCCAAAATAGGCTGATTGGGAGTCCATCAATCAATTAGATGGTTTTGGACCGTTTCTGGAGGGTTCCGAAGTTTCGTTCTTTCTTTAAGACTATTTGCAATTTATGAATGCATTACTAGTGTATACTAATTCTAGAAGAAGCAAACCACTTCGTTTTTCAGACTTTTTTCTTCTATTATTTTTTGGTTAGGAATTTTGGGGATTAGAGATTCGAGCGTTCTCACAGTGAGAAGTTAGTCTCGAACAGGTGGCGTATCGTTACGGTTTTGTAGATGTAACAGATTATTTGTGGTGAGAGAAAGTAAGTTTCACACGCGAACACCGAAATAAGCAGCATTCAAACCGGGATTAAGTGTGCGTTTCCGGTGCAGCGAAAGCTATAAGTAATCTTCGGAGAAAAATGGATGCCATTAACGATAACGAGGCCCAGGTGAAAGTACTGCAATTGTAACTGATTCGAAGCGTAGTAACAAATGTTTGAAACTAAGAAGTCACAGAAGACAAATCTCAAAAACAACAATTAGATCATAGAAGAACACGTCCACCAAAACGAAGAACGGTAGACTCGAATCAGTTTCATACAAGAAGGTTTTCTTCTCGATGCTTACATGACTGCTCATCGTTTCAAATATGCCCATTACGGTAATGAGAATGAAGACACATAGGCGAACGTATGTTTTCGATAATTCATCTTCAGGCCGGTACAATTATATAAGAAATTAATAGAGTTAGATCGTGATATCGATCAGACTTATTACAGAGAAACTAGGTCACTGGTCAATCAATTGGCGATGACTTGATTGGTCGGTTACGTCACGCTTGTCCATTGGTTTGACCGCGCAGGTTGGCCATCGATCCGGTGGATTTGTGGCCATGGTAGGTGCAGTGCCTGAACAAACCGCTTTTGATGACATAATACCGGGTCAAGCAGCCTGATTCCAATAGCCTCGGCAGTACAAAGTGTTCTGATTCGGATCGCTTTTGATGGATTGCCTGGTACACGATATACCACTTTGAAGGCTTGATCAGTGTTCACCTGGTGTCCGCTTTCAACCAGATGAGCGAGAATAGCACTGTTGACCGATCGTGATTCCCCGTGCCCCAGCCACCGTGGATGGTGTTCTCGGATTCGTTTCGAAAGTTGTCTTGACGTTCGACCGATATAACCTGCTCCACAGGAACAAGTGAATGAGTAAATACACATAGATGAGGTCTGAACTGTCAGTCTATCTTTGTTATAAAACCTGAGAATTGGGGATGTTGAGAATCGAATACGGAGTTCAGCTGTAGCATAGGTCCTGCTAATTGTCTGGTTGAGCTTATTTGTCAGCCATTCTGCGGCACTGTCACCTTTGAACGGTACTTGGATAAACACCGGCTTCTTTCTCACGTCATGCACTTTGGGTTTAGGTGATATTCTGATCATATTTCTGGCAATAAATCGCTCCAGGTAGCCGTTATCATGAAGTACGTTCTTTATGAATTCTAGTTCACTTTCTAACGTATCCGGTGAACAAATTTTGTATGCCCTATCGGTCAGGCAACTCACTAGATTTCTCTTCTGTTTTAAAGGTACAAAACTGTGAAAGTTTGTATACTGACCTGTCCACGTATTCTTGCGATGAATTCTGCGTTGAATACTTCCGTCTATTCGTCGATTCAAACGAACATCTAAGAAAGATATCTCGTTTCCAGTCTCTTCCTCAATCGTAAATTTAACTGACTGATGGGCGCGATTGAATATATCGAGTACTGCCTGCATATTAGTATCCGAACTGGCTACGATAAATATATCGTCTACGTATCGGTGGTATTGACTGAACTGGCTGATAGTGGATTGAAGCGTAGTGCGTTCAAGTTTTCCCATGAATATATCGGCCAAGAGAGGTCCGAGCGGAGATCCCATTGTAATAAGTCTGATCGATATCACGATCTAACTCTATTAATTTCTTATATAATTGTACCGGAATGAAGATGAATTATCGAAAACATATGTTCGCCTATGTGTCTTCATTCTCATTACATGACTGCGTCTATTCAGTAGTTATATTGTACCAAATATGCTGATTCCACAAATACAGTCAAACGGTGTTCTATTCATCGTCCATTTACAGAAAGATGGCAAAGAGAAATTACAGTAAGTGTAACAGTTTTCAAAGATAGAGTAAAAGAAGCCAGAAACAGAAGCAGTGTGAAGCCAGAGAAAGTTACAAGACTAGGTGGCAAAATTGAAACTCAACCTCAATTTCGGAAGCCCATCACAAGCACACAACCTGCAACAGCAACAAAATTTGAAGACAAAAATAAGCTTCATTTGATCGGGATGTAGTATCCGTTTTAAACTAAGTTTAACATAAACAATTATCCAGTGTTTTGTTTAACGAAAACACAAGTAGCTGTGTTTTACGACGAAGTACAATTTCATGGGGTTATTGTGTATTTTAAAAAAATCAAAAGCATCGCTTTTATGCTCGGCACTTGTTTTTTTAGCTATCCTAACAAACGGTACATATGGCGTAAAAAAATACGGAATAGGAACATTTAAAAAAGGGAATTAGTTACATTGGAACAATGGGTTGACAATATATTTCGATAAGTTTATCGTGCAATCCCACTGTTGTTGAACTTACAGTTCACTTTGATCACATAACCAAACATTCGTGTTTCAGGGCTGACGTCCTAACATCACACGATGCATCACGTAAGTGACGATGAGAGACGCAAATGAGGACTCGGTTGTAGCTACCTAGGCTCCGACAACTATCCTTCATGACTTGATTTCGCTTGTACAAGCTACTGGGATGTAAAAATCGGTTCAATCTGTAGCACCGTGACAGATATAAATGGAAATAATCAACCAGTAGGAGACTCATACTACCGATTGTTTAAAAGGTCCGGGTTTTCATACATGTATAAGGATCGGTCAGGATGAAGAGGTGAAACAGACTAGTAATATTACACAGGGATGCGACTGAAAAGGGTGGTGTGATACAGCAGAATCTGAGTTGCCTCACGTGACTACAGGAGATCACTCGCTATTGAGGAGCGATAAAATCGAATACCGTGCTTTTGTGATGATAGGACAGTTCAAATTCCAGATTTCCTCTCTTATTTGACTACACTTGAACAACAGTGAATACTGCAGTCGCAATAAAAGAAATCCTGGCTGACTTCGGAAGTTTCAACTATGCTTTTAACACGGCACAGAACAAAATCTTTATTGTCAATACCGGCGAATTAATTGAAAATATGATAGGAACAACTGACTGGAGACAATGAAAGCATGCAGTGACAGCACGGGCTACGAATGTCAACGCCCAATTTTTTTGGCAAAGCTGAGCGCTATTTCCAATGTTAAATTATTCACTTTCATGGGTGGAATGCTGTTGGTCCGACGCACAAACCTTGTTAAGATACACTATGAGTCGTCCAAATTTCTTCGATTAGACAGAGAGAGAAAAAGTCGAAAAAACAGGAAGGAGTAACAGAGCATGACACGAAAGAAGTCTGTAGTTAGCTCAGAATGGTGAGATAAAGGAATCTAGGAACAAAATCGTTTTTGAAACGTAAACTCAGGATGGTGGAAACGCCAATCAATACGAGAAAGAAGATGGAAAACACTTACTTCTTTTTCAATTTGCTCACCAGATTTCACAAGGAGGGACGTCAAGAAAGCCTGCACAACAGAGAAATCTCATATTGTAACTGGCACTAAGCAAACGTACATACGAACCATAACAAAATGAGCACCGAAAGTCTACGAAAACTCACTTAAAATACATTAATACAATGGGGATGTACTTTGTCAGGCAACAATGAAATCCAAAGTTGACTAATGGTAGAGAAACATGGGCAGCAAACGAACCGTCGGAAAAAAAACCAAGACAACTATTTGCTTTCAACTCCGTCAGTGAGTGTGGACTGTGATCATCGACACTCAATTAAGTAAAAGTATACCCGTCACAAACAGTGCACACAGGATTGGTGGGCAAGTGGATAAGGCCTCTAGCTCGCAAAGTAAAGGGTTGCTGGTTCGAACCCTCATTCAGAATACCTCTACTTGATGAATCTAAACAGAGATGGAATTGGTCGTACAAGGTCGATTTGAGGATGAATATTAAGAAGCTCCGTATCACGGCTACTAGTGATGCGGTAGAATCGAGCCTGCTTCAATAGTTTCGTCTTCTTTCCCAAAATTAGATGATTGTATTAGCGACAGTAGGTGACATGAAGAAAGGGTTCTTTTGGGCAACATGAAATCTGATCGCTAACATAAAACTGATATGGAAGTCAGAAACGGTTTTTTGCACAATGTATCTCTCAAGCACATTTCGCTGCATTTTATCAGATATACACTGCTGATAGGCTGACGAGCTAGTGACAAGAATTGTCTAATATCGGCCACTATCAACTGATAGGTTGAACTTCTTTCGAGAACAAAAGCAGATTTCATTTACGTGTCTTTGATAGAAAGAACAACGAACATCAACCGCACATTTAACTAATTTGTTAAAAACAGCAAAAGGAAACACACAATGGTGCTGCGAGGTTGTCTGAATCTTAATAATAGGCAACTAAATTTTCGCTTTTGTTACAGTTCATTAATGACAGTGCACATCTCCGTCAAAACAAATGTGAATAAATTGTTAAACTAAGAGTTCAGCTACAATCTCCTGTGAACCGTGTTCCAACTATCCGATTGCCTCGATAGGATCTACAGCACCCGTCCAACCGATAATCCCGTTATAAAGACCTCTCAGTCAATCAGTCAGTTAACTCACACAATATGACTGACGACCTATCCAGGCCATAGAGTGTTCTTCACAAACCGATAACATTCAGAGCTCATGATCTGCAAAACTGAATCGCGTACACATATCAATCCGCCTGATTTTAGCCAGCTCCTTCATACAAACAGTAAACTTTTTATCAACGGCATTTGTATATAACGTCACGATGCAGCAGCTCTAGCTATAAGTCCGGATTCAAACACTATCACCGATAAGGAAGTCATTCGGCGTGGCTAACACAATATTCTATTCACAACCACAGACGTAACTGAGGTGACGCAGTTTTGGCTGAACACGAGAACAGGTTATTAGACGAGCGATTTCAAACTGAACATCACCCACAATTAATCGCAGCTTTCAAATTCAGACAACCTTTTCGGCTGGCCCACTTCAAAAGGAAGTACTAGACTCGAGTTTCCCTCTTATTACAGCCCATCAGTAGTGTATATCTTTGTCCGGATCGCAGTTTGTACTTTGACCCTCGTGACTGTAAGACAAGTGTGTTAACCGCAATGCCAGTAATCTCATAACAGGCATGATCGAATGGTCATAACCAAACACCCAATCAGAACCTTGTGTGAATAGTGCTGAGCTTGCCCGGCCATTTAGAAACAATGATAAACAGAATCGATCTGTTCAATCCAACCATGATTATGACTTTTCAGTTAGGTTGGAGGTTCTAACCTCATTGAACCAACTGAACATGGTTTAACTGTTTAATAGAAGTTCAGAGAATTGGATTGTTTCAAAGTGAACACCACCTATACTTGATCACAACCTTCACATCCAGATAAGACTTTCAGTTCGCCAACTTCGAAAGACAGTCAACAATCATAAAGGTCACCTGAATGTGAAGGCTGCGATCAAGTATGAGAGGTGTCTGATTTGAAATAATCCAATTCCCTGAATTTCTATTGAACATGCGGCTGTGCTACTCTCGCGTCATTCATTATCACTGTTATCACAGCGCTGTTATGCTAGAATACCGGCAGAGAGATGGACACTAACGTCTCAGAGCAATCGCATCAGCATACCATAACAACCAAAGTTTACCAGTTGCGTAAACAACTGTAAATGCTTGTGCAAGATCCACACGTCATGCCCTGGAAAGCCGTCACCACATCTATCCCACACAGTCGGTTACATAACTGTTAAACCTGGATTGCCGTGGTGTGCTGAAGCATTTGTCCTGGGACATTGTCCATCTCTATGCGTGCGAATGGACTCGTCTGTTCGTGTAGGATTGTTATGGTAACGACGATAATCACGATAATCACAGTATAGCCCCATTTCTCATAGTTATGTCCAGTTTCACATTTGCCCCTATTTTTCGCTCTATACTATTCTGTTCGGTAGTACGCAACTCATATGCAGAGAAATTAGCCAAGCCATAAACTGCGCATACGAACATGTTTGACTGTTGTACTGTATTGTGTCTAAAATCAGGCATAACAGTACAAGGTGATGACATTTAACAAGTGACCGTATCACGTACAGAGTACACCAGATTGCAGTATGGCACTAACCCCATAATCGAAAACCGATATCATAGACCAGTGACGTGATCAGGCACAAGTGATAGAAAATCCGATACCAAACGCAACACATTTTACAGCTGTAGTCTAAAGAATAGAAACGTAGTTTGTTCTTGAATGTGTACCTTCAATGCAGAGACGCAATGCTGCCAACCAGATCGTCAAGGAGACTCAGTAATAAAGCCAACTTTCCAGCACACGATTACTGACTTTCGTCCCGGAAACGTAGACTGTCACTGTCTAAGACACGTGTCTATGTCGCATGACAATTAAAAAAATTCCAAATTGAACATCACTCACAATTGATCGCAGCTGTCGCATTCCCATAGACTTTCCAGTCGGCCCCTTTCGAAAAGAACCACTAGACTCGAGTTTCGCTCTCATTAGAGCTC
>LUCH01003980.1:15137-41705 GCA_013368495.1 Paragonimus heterotremus
GTAAAACAGACAGATGTAAAAAAAAACGACAGTAAGCAAAATAAAGTGACAGTTCGACAAAGAAGAGTGTGAGCGCACAAATTACTCACATCTGTAGTCGCGGAATCCTCAAACGATATGTTCTTGCTTAATTCAAAGGGAATGTCGTGTAGCGCTGAAAGAAGAATACAGACAGAAAAAGAAAAAGTAACATGAGCACTCTACACACACACACACACGATCACGCACTGAAATCACACGCACGTGACCGGTTTCGCTGTTTCGATCATTGTGAGTAGATTATCGATTCCCAAATAATTTACCAGATCTGATGACGATGAAGAGGAAAGTAATGTCACATGAAACATCCCGAACGGAATAACGGTTAGAGCACAGTAATCGAGGAAATGGTTCTATGAAAAACCGACATCAGTTCGAAATGCAGCTGAAATTCGATGGCTTGCTTAAAGTGCCTTGAGGTTAGACGCCTACAACAGTCATGAAAGAAAGAAACATTCCACAGGACACACTGGGGAACATAAATAGAGCGTCCTGGGAAAGGTGTCAGCTAGTATGTCCCCTTAATTTTGTGAATGTTCTGATTTCTCTGCAACCGGTACCTCTAGTTTTATGCCTTCTATTCGACCTACATATGAAACCAATGTGCAAAAAAGCTTGAATACAGATCAACAGTTGGCCACTGAACAGGTTCGACGTCGAGGAAGTAATGTGTGTTACAGAGAGGCTTCCACAAATGGTCATTTGATTAGACCGGATCAAAATCGCAAATCGTTTCTCGTTATTGCACTACTAACATACTATTTCGATTACCTTCCTATTTGGTCGGCAGATCACAACTGCATATAGTAAAGGCTTTGATTATGTCTAACACGATAAAGACATCGGAAAATGGAAGGCTTGTCATGAAATGTCTCGAGTGTATAGGAGGAGCATCGATAAGCGCAAGGTTATCAAAGGCACGTTCTTACCAATAGCGTGACACCTGTCATACACGTACTGATAAATTGGCTGCGTAAGTGAAGTAGGATGGACGATTTTGAACTCAGTGCAAAAAGTACGAGAAGTTCTGACTTTATCGAAAATAGCAGTAACGCTGCCATCACGTTATGAGGTTATTCAACGTAACTTTTACATGCTTATTGAAGGTCGGGGGAAAAGTATCTGTAACCAACGACCAAACAGTATTGGCTAAATGCCAAAATGTTTGATCGTGTTGAGGCTATGCTCGCTTCAGATCTGCTTTTGACTCACATTGATCCTACCTTGGATATTATGGTAGCATTGGATGCACCAAACTACGGTGTTGGCGCAGTCATATCCCATTGATTCCCGGATGGTTCTGAAAGGGCAATAGCTCACGCATCCAAAACGCCAACGGTAGTTGAAAAGAATTACGGGTAAATCGAAAACGAAGCATCGGTAATTGAATCCAGGGCAAAAGAAATTTCAAAAAATGCTATATGGAAGTCACTTCACCCAGTTGATCAATCACAAACCGCTACTTTCAGCCTCCGGATCAAAGAAACGCGTTTCAGTTATACTGCAAACCGCCTCCAGCGTCGGACAACTATGATCCTTGGCAACGATTTTACCATCAAGTACCAATCAACAACCAGCAGCGAACAAGCGGACGGCTTATCACGATTAATTGCATTGTGCACCACGGAAAACGAGGACATTGTAGTTGCGGCTACTTTGGTGGATCACGATGCGAACTACGTGGCAGCAGAAGCAATAAGAAACCTTCTCGTAACTGCGTCAATGATCCAGTAGTCGTCAAGACAAAACCCATTTTTGCAGGACCATCAGCTCTATCTTTGCAATAGTGAGATGAAGCAGTACTTCCAGCGAAAAAACTGTCTTTCTACTGTCAATCCCTACACCTTATTCAGTGGACCTGTGATCAACCCATCTAGTCTCATAACACAGAGTCTGCGGTAATTTCACCGCGGCCATCCTGGAACCATTCGGATGAAAGCACTGACACGTAGTTATGTGTACTGGTCTCATGTATTTCAACATCGATAAACTCTACGAAAGCACTGGCTACCAAATCCACGGTGAAAGCTGATGTGCAATCGTGGTCAATGCCTGAAAAGCCGTGGATTCGCATACACACCGAATTCGCCGGAGTAGTGAAATTTGCCTGATGGAAACAACATCGGCAACTCTAGCGGGATCGAATCTGGACCACATATTCAGCCGTTTCGGAGTACTGGAGACAATCGAGTCGGACAACGTGAGTCGTTTTATTTCCGGTACATTCTTGGACTTTTGTAAGCGAAATAGCATTAATCACACATGGTCATCGCTTTACCATCCGCAATCAAATGACCAAGCCGGACGGTTTGTGGAAAGGTTTAAAGGAGCGCATCAAAAAACCAAAGGGGAGGGACATGCAGCCGACATCTTTGAAGCGTTCCTCCTCAAGTACCGAACGACTCCAAATTGACAGGTTCCGGAAGGGAAATCTCCAGCTGAGGCTCTGATAGAATGTAGACTGCGAACACTGAATGATCTACTATATCCTTCCAGACCATCGGCGGCTAACAAGAATTTTCCGATGGAATGACAGTTCAACAGAAGACAAGGAGCTCGATCCTGTTCCTTTGATGTTTGTCAAACGATATTGGTCAGGGAATACTATGGAATGGAGATCGCACGGACATTCGGCAGAAGTCGAGGCCGTCAGGGCGCAGTATTGTATGAAGTTCAAGTTGGCCCACATCGAGATATGGCAGGCCAGTCAGATCAGACAGTTTCGGGAACAAACGGCCCATTCGGAAAATCGAGAGCTACCGCTAGAAGGGCTACTGGACAAAGCTGAGGGTTAAGAGGTACGCCAGAGACGCAGAACATTGAAGTTCAAGAGAAGTCATCGAATGTTGTCAACACCTCGACGACCAAGCCAAACGGGAATCGATGTGACCCTACTGCAAGTAAATCTGCATTCACGTACGTATGTTCAACGAGCTCAAAGAAGAGATGTTAAGAAGCGCACCTCCTAACGAAGCAGCCAGGATGCAACACGTCATATCGATCGACTGGCCCAACTCGGACGGTATGTTCGTCGGTGGTGGTATAGTTCCGTTCAGTTAATCAGACTGCAGTCATGCGATCGAACACCTGCGCTCTATCTAAACTGTTTTCCTCCGTTGTTTTCTGATGCTCCATGTAAAATGATTTGTTCTGACGCCCTGACTTCCATACATAACCGTTTCATGTGATTAGCTGTGTGTCTGACTGCTATGTCTGATCATCTCATTTGACCCGCTTTGCGTCTTATCGTCCATGTATGATAATTGTTTCACCCCATAAATTTAGAGCCTCTATGGTCTAATTTTGACTCGTTCTTCCAATAAACGGTGTTATCGCATCTCTTCTCTTTCTCGGTTTTGGGTCAAACGATTGGGCACGCAACCAAGAGGACGAACCAATACACACAAACCAACGAGAATAAAATGATGATTTCGGAATAGGTGCTTGCGCATAACAAAATCAACACCAACACAATCCGCTTATTATATACCAATGATAAGTGCCATTTTTGTGAGCAGTGTATCAGCTACGATATCGCATTGCAAAGCTGGTGATTCCTATTCGCTTGTTACATCTGACCTAGCAGGAGGGTCGTGAAGATCCTGCCCTCTGTGACTGTCGTTCCCCAGCGTACACTGCAACTCACGTTGAAGGTTAACCTAATGACTCCAGAAAACTGACGTTTCGGGTGACATCAGGCCAGAGTCAACGTTTGAACCAAATAAATAAGCAGGTGTTTTTTCGTCAAACTCAACAACATGTCGCCAAGGTGGTTAGAATGACACCGTAAAAATTAATCACAATCTCAATGGTAAGCTGCACTTCTTTGTTACTGGAAAGATATGTTTATAAGGGCCACAATCTTCTTCCCATATTCGTAATAGCAATACCGTAAATGGAGCACTATACACAAACATATGAACGCATCTATCGAATTAGTTTACTGTGTGCCGTACTGTTTACCTTGACTTATTTTATGCGGTCCTTTATATATAGTGATTTTGTTGTCAGTCAGACTGTTCGATAGTACACACTTGACAGTCGTTGAATCTAAAGGGCTGTGTCAATGTGGATACATCCGAAAAACTCTGAGTGAACACAGTTACAAAAGAACTTCGAGACAGATGGTTATCTCAAACAACGCTAGCAGGTTTGACCAAAAAAATGTGCACGTACAGTTTACAGAGCACTTACTCAAGTCACGACCTTGATAATACCGATAGACAAACTCAGAAAAAGACATCATCGGCCACGGAACAAACATCTATGGATGGACAAAAACCTCGCTTTTTCTTCCAAATGTTGAACAATAGTGATGAGGAGTTCAAACGTATTGTGAAAACAAGACCACACTGTCCGTTTGCCTGAATAATAACTAGTACTAAGGGAAGTTACGAGTAAGTTGGTTCGCGGAATGACGTGTCAATCATGAATGGTTTAACAGATCGCCCCTGTCTTCGTCGGAAGGATTTGACGAATGCAGATTAAGCCAAAACATACAAACAACTGTGTGCAGACTGGCAGATCAGTAACAAGAAAAAGAAGCGGTCAATTACAATCGTCAGACCTGAATTCAAACAGTTTGGGCATCGTGTTTAACATGTTATTGATAAGTTGATTGAGAATAACACAACGTTATGAGCAAGTTGTCATACTCTACGTTTTGATTACAACACTCCTGAGGAAGGCCACCCGAGGTGATTGAAACGTAGAGTATTACAAGTTGCTCAAAACGTTGTGTTATTCTCAATCAATTTATCGTCAGGTCTGATCATATTCGGATTAAATACTCACGATGTACAGTCCCACGTCGTTTTGTGGCAAACGCATACATTTCTTTCGAAGCACTGTGTGTGGAATTAGTAGGACCAGAATGTGACACGGGTGAATGCGTTCTGGAACTGTGCGTGGAGCGTGAGGGGGAGCCACGTTGAGCAGATGGGGGAGACCACACTGCTGTTCCAGGTAAAGTGGAGAGTTTGTATAGTATGCTGAGAGAGTTCAACTCGCTAGAACAAAACGAGGAATGTTCGTGAAATAGGGAAGTAGACGAGAGACGTGGACAGCAAGTTTCATTTAAAATGCACTTGGTCATTATTGGATAAAACAAAATTGTAAACGTGGCATAATGGCAAATGGTTATGTTCAACCATCGATTGATATCAAGCGGATATGGATCAAAAATAAGCCTGGAGTAAATGACCAAATGGCCAGTTGTCACTAGGTATTGGTGACCAGTGAGTTGAAAAACATTAGACCGCATAACTGAGAGTACGTTATCGGATATGAATGGGACTAATGACGTTCAAGTGATCATGATAGCCAAATGAACAGTAAAAATTTGTGCGAACAAAGAATCGGCTTGTGTAAATAGGTGAAAATATACATGATAGCGGCGACCAGCATTCTGTTCCCAACACTAGTCGCAACTAGACAGACCTAACAGCAAGTGTGCGTGGAGCCAAAAAAATGATGCCAGTCTAGAATGCACATAAGAATTGTGCTCTTCACGGTCACTCACTCACGAGCCACAAACAATAAATAGGCAGTGAACGTGCGAACAGTCTCTCTCGTGAAAAAATGCTACTTATTATTAGGAAATAACATTCAATCAGTGTTCGCGTTGCTCTTTCTCTAAAACTAAATATCCCAAGTGGAATATTGAATTACAACAGTTAAAAACATTTGCGCGCAAGATTTACTGAATGGCGAACATCAACATACATCATCAGTGGTGAAAAGAGGAATTTCACAAAAAAATCATCTTTTTGCCGATAAACCTCCAACAATGAACAGAGTAGACGGCTTTTAAATCTGTTTTATTTACTGTTCAGACAAAAGATGGAACATTGGTGGAGAGTCACTATAATCATAGATTTTCAGTTACCTTCCAGCTAGATCACCAAACAGATCAATCAGGTGTAATCGCCAAAATTGAAACTCAAACAAAATGACAGATAATCATATCGTCAAATTTGAAAATCCGATTTTATTGGCAAATGGATGAAATTTTTGAGAAAAAGTGCCTTTCCTCAACGGGGCTGGAATCAGAATTGTGGTGTAAGTCAATGCGAAATCTCCGCCGTTGTATATTCGTGGTATGATGACTATTAATCTGCGTTCTACGGACGTGTTAATATCGTATGCTTTATTTAAAAAAAATTGTAAAAAGGTCTTACGCCATGACACGGTCAATACTGTTTGATCGATGATTGTAGATATCTGCTGTCCCAGTGATTCTAAGTAAATTACTACAGCTTACTCTGTATTATCTCTCGAGTGTAAATCTTTTTGACTCCACTGAACAAAGTTTTAATGAAGCCTATTTTCTAATGCCTCGGCTCGAAGCTATCAAGGAGCAACCATTGGCCAATTCAAGGGTATCTGTGATGCACTGAACATTGCCCTTGACAACGTTTCAAACTGCTCTTCTAAGATTCACTTGGAAAAATATTGCTTAGAATATTTTACACTCGATGGTTTGTCGGTCATAGAGTCAATCTGCTTAACACCACCGTTCATGGCTTGATGTCCAAGGTCGATCGGATTTAGTCATGATTAACAGTGGTCCAGTGGTCCAATTCACTACAGATGCATATTATTTCGACAGAACAACCAAAATGGCAAGTTACCGTCACACTTTAAGCAAGTGCAGTTCCATGGTGGTAGAGAGTATTCACAATTCACAGCGGATATCACGCAACATTCATTCTAATGATGTGAGACGTAGAAGAGAATGTGAATGAAGTAGCGGTTTTACTGAAGGAAACGATCAGCATTATCAAGGGTTAGCCAGAATAGACCATACTATTAGGGACAACATGACGTGCGCGTTCCTTCTGGGATCAACACATTATAGTTGAAATCACTGTAACGACGAAGTGAGCCAGTTTCCGAATCTGACTAATGAGGCGTTTCACATTGCTGATGTGGTAACGTGTACGACGAAGTTACTCTAGCAAAAGCATAACCACCGGCCGATTGAGGGACGGGGTAGAATTGCTCTCTACTTAAAGTTTCATAACGATATTATCAAGTGTGGTATCCATCATTTCATGAAAGCTTCAAGTCGTACGCCATATACCTGAAGTATAATTATAGGTTGCTGCTATTCACAGTTGTTATAATGTTCGCCCACTGACAATCACTGAAACGACGAATTACTATCCGTATCGTCGTCATGACAGTGCATGTTGAGCCAGAAGTGTCTCATTTTGCTGCAGAGTCATCTATTGTTCAAAATTCCCAACTTCATTCACAGACTTAACCCCATAAGCTTAATTCGCGTCATTGCTTATCCCCTCGAAACGCTTGAAAGTGTCGGTGATAGTGTGTTTGAACGAGATGTGACAGTCTTCTTTCGGCCCAATCAGGGCAGAGAAAAGCCGTGACAGATCATGTTATCGATTGCGTCAGTGTTTGCTTTTGACTGAACGTAACTTTGTTGGTTTTGTCAATCTTGGTCGGCCAAGCAACAGAAGCGATATTTTTCAGAAAGTGATCCAACGGTTTCGCCGTTAATCTATTCCAAGTTTCCTTTACATGTTGCGGATGTTAGTGCGTACGTTTAGCCCAGAAAACAGTTAGCATGGACTGTTACTTATATCAATAGTACCACAGAATACGTAATCCAATCTTGTCCCCGATGTACGTGTCGTTGCTTCTGGTTGCGTGTAATTTAGTGCTGAACCGATAGAAAGTAACACAAATGATGAGTAGTAGATCAAAGAGCTTTAGCCCAACACGAAACAATGCACGTCTAATAGCACAACGTTCCAGACAATAAATTGCAACCGGAATAGCTACTTGCAAATAGACCATCGAGTAATTAAATGCTGACTGTTAGCCACGTTTCGGTGGGGAGTATGGTCGCTGGCAAAGTGAATATCATTTGCTGCATAACGCTAACAAAATGAATAGGCTGCCAATTATCTCACTCAACTGTTGTACAAAACAGGAATGGTGAGCAGGTTCTACTGCTGTCCAGTGGGCAGGGAAAACGTTTGAGAAAGGAAACCACCGAGTTATGGGAGTATTTCTTTTTCGACATCAATGACGAATTGATTGGCGTAAATGTAGCAGGAAAAACATTTCATTAAAGATAGACTGTTTGTAGACGTTCGAGCAAACAGTGATATACACCGCTGCGGAAGTTTTGAAGTGGGAATGCATCGAAGGAGGAAGACGCGTGCGATGAGTGAGATAAGTTGTGAGGCAGATTACAGATGGAGCCGAACAAGAAAGAATAAGATATACTAGTGAATTTATGCACAACGCCGGAAACGAATCATAAGTCCAAAATCCTTGACAAAAAGACTAGTAAACAAAACTAGAGAGCAATACACAACCAATGAAAGAGACCATAACAGTAAACAATGCATCTCATGAAACTAAGGAGTGTGTACATCTGAAGTAGAACAAATTCAAACCATATAACATACATCAGGATTACAAATTCGTTCCGTAGTTTACATAATGAATTGATATATACGAAAAGCAGTCCCAAAAAGGAAGTGTAACCGATACGACCTCCGTGTATGATGAGTCCCAAAAACAGTGAGAGATGTGTCAATAGCAAGACATTAAGAAGCAATGAGAGGTATGTAAGTGAGCATCTGAAGTTCGAAAATACCTGGCGCGGACATCTACACAAGACAACTTACGTTCCATCCGCAATTTCACTTCACCGAGAATACAAATAGAAAACAGAGCAAACAGATGCGGTATGCACTGTTGTCTCAAAAATAGCACATAAACAACGCACATGCTTCGACAGACAAACCTGGTTCATTGCTAAAAAAATAGATGACCAATGTTTGCTTCAAAAAAGCAGCAGTGGTTACTACGGTGCACAGAAAAGGCATAACCAGATGCTTGTTATAACATTTTGTGTTATCTGTTTCATCCGTGAGTTGGTAATCCACTAACGTCTTCCATTTCAGCTGTCATGCCCCAATTGTTAGACAAATAAAGCCTATCATACAGGCCTCTTACTCATTTGCTTCTGACTCGAAACTGTTTGTTTGTGTCGTCGAATTTGATTGTTTACAACAATTTATTCGTCCAACAACTATGTGATGGAACGGATCCTACGCCCTGAGAGATCTTACGTTGACCCCAACGCAGTTAACGCTTCTAAAGATTGGAATCACTGGTTTTGTACGTACACTAATTTCTTGTCGTCTCTTGACAGTCTCCATCCCAACAAATCGACCACGTTGATCAACTACATCTCGTCCTCGGTCTATGAATATATCTCCGAATGCGATAGTTATGACGATTCGGTCTCCATACTACGGGACCTGTATGTGAAGCCCACGAACGAAGTATTCGCTCGTCATCTGTTAGCGACGCTGGGCCAATTTGCACAAAGAGTAAGGTCGCTTGCGAAAGACTGTAACTTTGAAGCCACTGCAGCCGAGCAGAATCGAGACGATGCAATCCGAGACATTTTCATAAGTGGTCTACTGTCTAGACAGATTCGACAGAGACTGTTGGAACAAAGTGTTGAATTTTCAGGCCGCTTTCGATCAGGCCAGATCGTTTGAATTGGCAGAAAAACAGTCCCAGTTATACCAGTCCACTCCGACTAACACCTACACGGCTACAACCGAGGTCTCAGAAAACTCGAACAACCCTACCAGAATGCCTGATGTGATAGCCTCCAGCTCGTCGACTGGCAAATGTTTCTTCTGTGGATATGACAAACACCCCCGTTCAAAGTGCTTTGCTAGAGATGCGTTATGCAATGGGTGTGGAAAGAAGAGGCACTTTCAAAAGGTTTGCCTGATGTCCCGGAACCGACAGCCCTGCTCTTCTATCACCCGACCGGCCATTTCGACTGCCACATCAGCTGCGGCTCCGGAGTGTCTTTCGAATGCTGTAGTTGATCTCAAAGTTAACGGAACTCGCTTACAAGCTTTGATAGATACCCGCAGTTCGGAAAGACTGGAAAGTTCACAAATCTCGTAGTAAGATAACAATGGCTTCTACCGCTCTGTCAAGTGACACGCGAGATCACGTCCTGGCGTCGATCAGGCACAAAGATGCTGTATGAGAGAGTGAAGGTGTCAATTCTACCACATCTATGCGCAGACGTTCTTCTCGGCCACGACTTTCTTAGACTTCATAAGTGTTGAAATCCCCTTCGGTGGGACAAAACTACCGTTTTCAATCTGCTCAATGACCCCAGCTCACACCGAACCTCCTCGTCTTTTTCGAAACCTAACGCGAAACTACAAACCCACTGCAACAAAATCCAGAAGGCATAGTCCAGCTGACGAAAAGTTTATACGCGATGAAACTCGCCGTTTGCTTGTTGAAGGAGTCATCGAGCCTTCCTCCTTCCCTCGGAGAGCTCAAGTCTTGGTATTCGCTAACGACGGGCACAAGAGAAGAATGGTAGTTAACTACAGCTAAACAATCAACAAATATACCCTCTTAGATGCCTATCCCCTCCCAAAAATTGATGAGATGATCGAACGCATCGCCATGAACGACACCTATAGCACTCAGGATCTGAAGAGTGTTCATCATCAGATCCCTATTCGGGAGGAAGAAAAACCTTTCACAGCTTTTGAGGCATGCGGACGTCTGTGCCAGTTTTGTCGGACTCCATTTGGTGTGACGAATGGCGTCGCTTGCTTCCAACGGACTAGTGACAACATAATAGCACACGAACGACTAAAAGACATCTTTGTTTACGTTGACAATATTACGGTATGTGGAACCAATTCCGTTGAACACGATCTCAATCTTCGAAAGTTCCTAGACGTGGCCGGAAAATATGGATTGACTTCCAATGAATCAAAAAGCATCATCGCCGCCAAACAAATCAAACTTCTAGGTTATGATGTATCTAAAAACAGTATCAAACCGGAACCTTATCGCCTGAAACCTCTGCGAGAATCAGTCCCTCCCCTTAACTTGAAGTTTCAGCAACGAACAGTGGGATTATTCGCTTACTACTCACGGTGGATATCTCACTTCGCTGATAAAATTCACAAACTTGTGCGTAATAACATATTCCCTCTACCCAATGAAGTTAGAGAAGCCTTCGAGGATCTGAAAGACGAGTTGTCCAAAGCTGCTATTTCAACTATTCAATACGACACCCCTTTGGTTGTCGAGACAGACGCCTCTGATGTGGTGATCCCAGCCATTCTGAATCAAAATGGTCGACCGGTGGCCTTCTTCTCGCATAGTCTGTCGTCCAGTGAACAACACCATTCCGCCGTAGAAAAGAACGTATGTTGTCATGGAATCCATACGTAAATGGAAACATTTCCTACCTCGAAACCATTCTAAACTTGTTACTGACCAACGTTCCGTCGCTTTTATCTACAGCAATCAGCACAGAGGGAAAGCCAAGAACGATAAAATTGAACGTTGGAAGCTGGAACCGTCGTCATTCAACTTCGATGTTGTATATCGATCTGGTAAAGTAAACCCAGCGGCAGATGCACTCCCACGTAATTGTTGCGGGGCGCTAATGACAAATATCGACTTGAAGGGACGACATAAATCGCCTTGTCATCCCGGCGTTTCTCGTTTGATGCACTTCGTCCGCGCTAGAACCCCCCCCTTTTTTTTCTGTGGAAGAAGTTCGAAGCGTTGTTGCCAAATGTTCAGTATGCCGTGAAATCAAACCTCTTTCTTTCAAAGCTTGAGGAGAGTTCATAAAAGCCACACAACCGATCGAAAGACTGTCGATTGATTTTAAGGGTCCCCTTCTATCAACACCCCGCAATCGTTATGTGTTAACAAATACTGATGAATATTCTCGATTCCCTTTTGTTTTTGCATGTCCTGATCAGACTAGTGAGACCGTTATTAGATGTTTTTGTCAGTTGTTCTCGTTGTTTGGTACTCCGGCGTACATTCATTTTGATTGTAGATCGTCATTCGTGTCGTCTAATGTTCAACAGTTTCTTCACGAAAGGGGAGTCGCGACAAGTAGAACGACACCATACAACTCCCAGGGTAACGAGCAAGTAGAACGTTTGAATGAAACGCTTTAGAAAACTGTGTTGCTTGCCTTGAAATCTCGTAATTTGGCACTCAATCAATGGAAATTTGTTCTTCTTGATGCTTTGCACTCCGTCAGATCACTCCTGTGTACCGCACCTAACGCCACACCATATGAAAGATTATTCCTCTATAACCGAAGGTCGACCTCCGGAACAACCCTCCCGACGTGGCTCACTAAACCTGGACCGGTGTGGTTCAAGAAAAATGCCAGACAGTCTAATACTGATCCACTCGTCGAAGAAGTTGAGTTAGTTCAGTGCAATCCACAGTACGCATACATCCGCTTCCCTAATGGCAGGGAGGAAACAGTTACTGTTCAACAACTGGCCCCCAAAGGGGAAGTCATGTCTGAGACGTCCTTGCAAGAACTAGTGACACCTTCGATCGAACAGATTGCATCTGTACCCTCTGATCACGTCCCTATCACAGAGCAGTATACCCTCAGTTGACATACACAACACTGAAGCACATGATCTCCCCACCAATAACGATCACTCATGTAATCCTGAAACGTTAATCAAACAACAACAGCGCGTTCATCCATAATGTCTGAGAAACAGAGACGCCTAAACCTATTACATATTGACGCACACCACCAAACATTGTTTCACCGATCCGTGTAGACATGCTCAGTCATTCCCTGTAACCTAGCACTTGTTGTCTGCTCACATTTCTTGGTGGGGGAGAATGTTATAGTATTTTGTGTTATCTGTTTCATCCGTGAGTTGGTAATCCACTAACGTCTTCCATTTCAGCTGTCATGCCCCAATTATTAGACAAATAAAGCCTATCATACAGGCCTCTTACTCATCTGCTTCTGAGTCGAAACTGTTTGTTTGTGCCGTCGAATTTGATTGTTTACCACACTGCTTCATTATACCTTCACCTGTAATGGCGCGAAACAGGAGCAGTTGTTCTAGCTCAATTCACTTGTGGTTGTAATGCCGGAGGAATCTGATTTGCAACAAGAACACGGTCGGAATACACTGTCAAAGGTTCATCGAGTCTCCATAACAACCTCAGATCCACCCACAGCACAACAGTTTGCAGCACCCGGTAGTTGATGGTCACAGCCGAAGTGATCTGCCAGTGTTTTTTGAAAACAGAATAGATATGGCAAGAAATCGTTCCATTGTCCAATTCGTACATTGGTATCTCAGTCGTGTGCCCACGTTAATGAACATGAAGTTCAATCCACGACGCAGCGAGGTTTCCAGTTAAAAATCTCGTGTGATTCTGTCCGTTTGGCCGCAGTCATACTGGTGGATTGGATTCCTGATAATAGTGAGCTAAGCGTTATCCGCTTAACACAGTTTGCTAGAATACGATCTAAACGGCAAATTCTGTAGAGTATTCGTAGTGCCTACCCACCAACCCACCGATTGCAGCGACCACGCCATTTAGAAAGTCCTATAGGATGAAGTGGCAGACTAACCACTTTCGACGAGAACCTCTGATATTGTTGTCGGTCACAGATATGAAAGTCGACGTAGATTGGTTGAGCGGTGAACAGATTTTTGTTGACCGCCAGCTGCTCTTCACAAGTACTGCTTTCAGACACATGCAATAAGCGTCAATGCACGACTTCGCGTACTCCCTCTTCTAAGTAAGCCTGGCGTTAGATGAACTAAATAGCTCTTAGTTATGAATGGTGTGGTCCCACTCAGAACTGTCGATCCTACTGTAACAGACGTCTAAAAAGGAACCATGCTACCGTAACCTATCGCTTAACTCTCCAGCTTACAGGACAGTGTTGACACCAATCGCAATGATTGATAATGGAGAAGATGAATCGAAAAACGGTGAGACAAGTTAATCAAGAAAGCTCCAAATGAAAACTAAGTCATCTAACCCCTCAGAACTTCAGCTACCAAGAAACCAAAAATTCACAGGAATTGACGAAAGTTGGAACCACTGACTAACGTACAGGATCACATAGATATAAGCCATACTGGAGTTCAGTGATGCTCCTAAAACCCCTAGGTGGTACGTGAGAAAACTCGTTCTGCAATACTCATAAAGAAGCGAGGATACCAATCGTTAGACGGGAGGCTTCCATAGCAAAATCGAAAGGGCTGGTAAAATATAATCTCCTTCACATCGAGGAATATTAGTAGACCGTCTTTGTAACCGACCCTAGAAGGGTTTCCTAAGTTTAACGGATTCGACTCACAGTTTTTGACTCACTTTTATCCACCTTCGTCAGGTCACCGACTAATTACTTAATATTTTACACCCATGAGGTGAGAAGTCGGCAGACAGCGAGCAGTGAAGTAAACAGTTGGTTGTTATTCTTAACGCACATGTGGCTTAATCATCTAAATGTGTGAGTCTTCACATTATATCTGGACGATGTTCGATGTCCACGCTCAGAACACCGCCTCTATACCTGCTCATTACATATTCACTTATGAGTTCAACTGAACATAAACACCAAATTCGACTGAGTTCAATGCAACTCGATATTTTTGACTCTAAGTAGAAACGCTTCGGAGCCTTAGAAAAAAACGGAGCAGGCCGTGGTTCTACGGATACGAGCTTTAACTTCAGAAGACTTATATGACGCGAAAAATGACGCAAATCACCTTGGCTTTAAGATTACGATCCCCAATTTCGTTCTCCGTGTCCCCGGAGTTCACGATACAACTCCCTACGTACGTACCTGAGTCAATATTGCAAAGGGTTGCGTAATCAAGCCTAAAATCAACCAGCAACCTCAGTCATGAAGAAACTTTTGCATTTTGAAGCTACCGTGCGCGTCCCAAGTCTGAGCAGAATGAGAAATATTCTACAACAATGTTTCCACCCACGATAATCATGTAGTAACAATATATTACTGTCCCTGCTACTCAGGTCAAATAGCCTACCAAAGGAGCAAACCATCCACAACTGGATTCCGTGAATACAGCAAACAGTTCTCCACCAGTTGCTCTATGAGAAAATTGAAAGTTAATGGGAAAATGGACAGTGGCGTTGGATATTACTTTCAGTGTGGTTTGTGGTTATCATTTCTCCATCGATTGACGTACATAGGATGTTGGCAGTATGCTTGCAGAAGTGATCAGTATGACTCTAACTCTAAGCAACTCGAAAAGTACAAATCACTCCAGTAAGCCTAATACATTATTGTAGTCGATAAATACAATGGTTGTTGACCAGCAGTGACGCTGTTCCAGGAATTGACGGAGATGAAGAAAATTAGCATCCACCCCTTAACCAAACTGCTTATATTCTACAGACATTGACACCCTGAAATTGGTTGAGTCGAAACAGTGTAGTGGATACCAAATTTATAGCAACAACGGTGTCCCAATCTCTTCTCGTGAATGAGAAAAATTATAGGTCAACCTTTGCTAAGATAGACGTTCTCAATCTGAACTAGTCAGAATAGACGGATTAGAACCTCTCATTTATGCGTCATCAGGTGCGAATAGTAACAGCGTGGGGCTGTCCGCCTCGCAGCTTTGAAACGCCTTATAGCACTTATGCAACTGCGGCCCTCGGTTCCGACTAGCGGCTTTAGATCAGTAGACAAGGGTATAACCTCAGAAGTCTATTGCGACGACGTAGCAAACTTACGGGTGCGGCTGAAGGGCTCCACGTGGAGTTCATCTATCATTCTTAAAAACCGCGAAATTTCTGACTGCTACTAAGCCGTGTTGGACTCTCTAATTGTTGTTGTACAAAGTCTAAAAATTACGACATTTTCCAGCTTCGGAATCTTGTTTCTGAGCGGTGTCGCTGTGTCTTGACCCGATTTGTGTCACACGCCATTACACTGACCAGCAAAGCAGGCCAGCACCGCCGTTTAATTTCACCTACGGATAAGAAGGTCATTGACAAATTGACTAGTATATTTATGGTCTCCAGAGTTATCTGAACTTATCACGAAAGTATGCGTATACCATAGGGAGATTTCACCCATCGCACTTTAGCTCAACCGATCTAAACAAAAAATAACTACCATAAACGTATTTGTTCATATATTGTGAAATGACATCAGTCTCTCTTTCCCAGGAGGAAAACGCACTACAAATTAATAGTTCAGCTACACCTGTTACAAGGGTTAAGTCAAACGCTGGTTTAGTCAACTTGAAAAATGAGCAATCAAAATGATCTTGTTCGTTGAACTAAGCGAACAGTGTAGATGGACTAGAAGTTGGTTTACGTGAGGATGTCTGCTTGCAGAGCTGAGTTAATGGAATCCACACTGTAATAACATCCGTAAAAATGACAGCCGGTGCATGAGAACAATGCCTTCTTACAAATAATTGGAAAGAATACAATCGGGTTAGTTCAACTACAAACGTTGTTCCCAAAATGTCCAGACCCATATTATGGTTAGTTAACTTAGTTTGCCTAAGCTTACACAGCTTGGCCATGTAACCACGCTGTTGTGAAGCAACGAATGCAGATGGCACTAGGCAGACTAGTTCGTTGTTTGATTTCTTTCACGTAAGCAGAACCGTCAGTAGACAGCATCATTTAAAATCAGCGTCATTTAAAATGAACAAACTCGATTTCGGTTATTCAGCACCAAACTAATACATAATTTGTTTATGAAATAATGTCATCATGGCAACCTAAACAAACATGATCAACGGTGGCGTTGATGAATTCCAGCGTGAACTGTTTGAGAAATCCTGCTGCAGCAGGATTGATCCCTGGATCCTGGATTATTTAATGAACTCCATTAGACAGTGGGACCAATGGGTAGAAGGGTCCAAATAGAGTTTTCGAACTCTTAGTGTGACCTCGAAGTTTAGCTTGTGGAGCGCTTGCTATTTTCGGGCATGTTGTTTCTACCGCCAGTGCGAATCTAGCCGAAGCCCACATTTTTCCCAATTAGGTATCTTCCAAATTAACTAACATGCCAAAGTGCTTATTAGTGATACACAGGTAGCGTGTTCAAGTGCGTCCAGCTACTGGAGGCAACTTGTTCTTCCTACGTCTTGTATACGAATCACTACGGGTAACCACTGTGTGAGGATAAAGTAACAAACAACTGTCATTCACTAGAAATCGCAAACCATATACATATGCTTAAATGAACGAAACTCGGAACAATCAGCATACCCATTTCAACAGCTTTATCTGATTGACAAAGAAATCCAGTAAACGACGTGACCGACAGGCACACAAAAATATGCACACATAATACGATTACTGATGAAGCGTTAATCTCGTAGCACTTGTAGAATAGTTCTCCGGAGCAATGCTTAGACAAAAGAATGTAGCGTTGAGAGAAGAAGAGAACAAAACGTCGTTGACAGAAAAAAAAGCACTATACATCTCAATGTCATTTAACGACAAGGTGCAAGCCGAAACAATCGCCAGAAGACTCGTTAATGCTGTCACAAAAATAGCTCATGCTGCCAGACTATGTATCAGTTCAAGTCCTGCATTGTGTCTATGCTTTCTGCCGGTTCTTTTTGTGAATATCCAACCGAATTTGACAGGACAGAGAGAAAGAACTGTTTTCGATAACTCATCATCCGATTAATATAATTACACGGGTTTGGCGAAGTTAAAACATCACTATTCGCCATGAACCCCTGCTGACATTGGGTCTGAAAGATCAATTCTCTGCTTCTATTAATCCACGTTTGTGTAGTGATTGGTTTGCTATCGTACACCAGAATATTTAGGCCGCAAGAAGAGGCACCTGTCCAAAGGGATCAAATAACATCACGCAGCATGGCTCGAGAGTGGTTCGACTAGATACATCAGCAGCACATCCGTCGCGTATCTAGCCAGTACTAACCACCGAGCTGATCCCACCCCAGGCTTTCCACGTAATCTACAGAGTTCCGGTTAATCAGCCAACCAGACAACAGGGGTTGGTCACCGCTCAATCAATCGCCACTCCATCATACAATCCGACTCAGTTTATATACGAAATTTGTGCAAATCCTAAAGTTGTTGTAGCCAAAAATTACACTACCAGTCTGCGTCCCCATCTAAACCTCGATCCCTCACTGTGATGTAATGGTGTGTCGGGATGTAAATAACAAGTCACCCTTTGAGTAGCTAAACCATAGACAAAATTTTCTAATGCTTCACATAATCCAACGATATTCTGCTAAATCTCTTTCACTTTACACACTGTTTTCAATTCGTCGAACCCATGAAATTCAATTGGTATGATGACGAATTACCGAAAACAATTGCTCGTCAAGGTTTTCTACTACGATACAAGAGAAACTGTCGTAAAAAATACTCATTTACGTGCTTCCCTGGAACATGGGCTGCACCACTAGATGTACTCGTGTGAACGTATCCGTGTGCTCTATCCAGCCTGGAGCAACCGTAGTGTTACCAAAACAACCATCAATGCAATTGTTTCACACTCTGTTGAATCGAATCATGCCATCAACCCGGTCAGTTCCTTTAGTTCGATTTACGTAGCCAATGGAAGTCAGTCGAGAGCTGTGAAGTATCAAATACTGAACACACCTGAAGAAATCGGGATTTGTACGCCATAAAATATTTCGTTCAAGTCCTGTAGCTGCTACCGCCCACTCCATGAAAAATTAAACCAGCACAGTTCCACTTTCGTCATAATTGTGACCCAACTGTGCCAAAGCGTGATGTTCATTTGTATCTACGGGGACAAAACATATTTGAACTTACTATCTGTGTCAATTCGAGTCGACATTGTAACACCATTCCATATGCACTTCATGTTTTGGCCAGATTGTGAACAACTGAATTCGGGCATATCCGCTACAATGCGTGTCTAATTACTACTTGGATTACTTTCAACCACCGAATGCTGTCACTGTTTACCCCGACAGGTTAGACTTCACTAACACAACAAGCTGTAACCTAGGATCACTCGAAAGTGTTTCCTCTTCAAAAGTACCTCAAAATACAGATAACAGATGTGATGATAACCTGCTCCTAATCACCAGCACACATTTTATTTGACGGTTATTGTAGAAATGAAGTTGCCTTGGTTGGCGGCATCAGAAACGGATTAGCCTGTCACAATGACCGAGGCCAAAGGACACCTGTGTTTGACCATTACCTTAGGTGGCTTGCGCGGCACCATTTGCAGTTCAAAAAACACCACGTATTCGGTGTAATCATCATCATCATCATCATCATCATCATCATCATAGACAGTAATACATCAGTGGTTCACACTGATGTTTAACTGTCGCACAACCAGGAAGGAAAGGGAAAAAAACTATACAGCAAGAGCCAATCAATTGGCTAGCACGATAAGGAAACCCTTATCTCTCGGAAAATAAACAGAGAGGGACTGCAATGACAAGATCTAAACTGAGAAGAAAGATATGTATGATGTAATACAAGAAGCATTTCAGCATAGGAATGCATGCTAGTGCATTCTAGAAAGGACAAGGATGAAAAACAAAATTCAAACTTGCACTACGAAAAGAACAGGCAAACCTACATACAATATCATACAATACACCAACAAAGCTGAAGAAAAGAATGGGTAGAAGACCGCAGGCACCCAAGGTTCTGAAAAGAGGAACGGATTAGTTGCCAAACGACCATGGTCTTATACTTTAAGATAAAGATAATAGACTACATGAAACCCTGCCAGTAATCACCAGCGTACATTTTATTTGACGGTTACTGAAGAAGTAAAGTTGCCTTACGGACTGCGTCACACATGTACCGACCGGATTTCACACAATCAAAATGTCACCTTCCAAAGTAAAACACCCACTAAAGAAACAATAATATGCCCCTTAGAAGAAGACTTCATTATTTGGCATCAACAGGGAACGGAGGAAGGGGCTAAGTTTAACTTGAAACGATTGTTCACACTAAGCAATATCAATCTTACCCGACAGTGGTGAAACCGCTGATCAAGCGTTGGCCGCGTGAGTTGATCACAATCTCACTGATTGCAGTACTGGTTGATCCGAGAGGGACATACTTAGCACAAATAAGTTTCTTTTTCGTTGCTCGTTCACCTGTGACAAAGGCGATACGTGGTATGGGCAAATGTGTGAGTATGAATGTACTGACAATCACACTCGTGAACACAGCAAACATGGAACGATGCATATAAAAAGGACAAGGAGAAAACAAACAATGGAATCGGAATGATAATCACATAAACTTGTGTCTAGAACAATGTGGTCCAAAAGAAGTTTTCAAGGATAGTAGAATAAATATGCATTGGTTACAATAGCCTCCGCAGTAACTGGCATTAACTCAGGTCCCGGGAACGGTAAACTGAGAAGGAGCTTAACTATTATGGATATCTTTTGCAAGCGATAGTAAACACAATGATTAGTGTGATCTTGTACAAGCGTAGTTGTCCAATTTCAAGTACCAAGCCATTGGATATGTTACTCTGAGTCAGATTTTAGTCAGAACGGCCGGTCGGTTTATCACCTGTGACCGTGAGTAAAACCAGTTCCATTAGTTTCACCAACGCAGTTCGTTGAACGACTGATACGCGAGTCTTCACTTGCTGCGAGTTAGTGGGAAGATGGCGATGACAAATCGATAGGGAAAGTAGACTGATCAACCGGGTTATGAACAGTACATCGCAGGATAAGGCCGGTTTGATGGAGCAGTGGGGATGGAGCATTTGGTTAACTGCGATGGAAAGGTACGATTAAATGGCCCACGGTTGAATGCTTTGGCGTGTTTGGTCGTACGAAGCAAAACATGGACATTTGCATGCAAATTACAATGTTGTGAAACATAACACGGCATACAAAAACGCAACATACTGCCTCGGAAAACTGACCGGTTTACCATGCGACATGTGGTCCTATACCTTCTCCCGTTTGAGAAGACTCGATTTCAATTTAAGATGGCCCAGGTAACTGGGTCTAGACAAGCTAAATTTACTAACTTCATGTAAATAGTGGGACAGCGTCCACTCACTTTGCAAGAGCCAACCAATCACTGTGTTTCTCAGCCTACCTTTGTGCACATTAGTCGTGCGACCTCGCACACTGTTGAAATTCGGCCAACTCACTTGAGACACCCGAAACTGGAAATGGTATAGACAGTTAATGTTGTACGACATCCTTAGACAAAAAATGGAGAAAATGATTTTCAGCACTTAGTTCGCGCAGAGTAAATGTCTGCATGTGCAATATACCTTTTCCAGCTTAAGATATCTTGATATTACTTTCGTGTGTCTTGATGTCAACTTAATATGCTCCAAGTAACTGGGTCCAGGCGATCTAACTTTGTTCACTCTCTGAACCTGACGGGTTCACGTTTTCCCACACTGTAAGAGCCATTCAATCCCTGAGTGTGAGCAAACCCGTGCGATCCTGTTCACTGTTAAAACCCCATTAACCCACTTGGGACATCTTAAATTGACATCGGAAACGTGAAAATGATATCAAGACATCTTAAACTGAATAAGGTAGAGTGTACGAGGTGAATGGTTCAGGTCAGTTGGCATAAGCCAACCGGTTGAAACCTGACACAAAAAGAGCGTCATTCCTGCTTCTAACTCACTGTAGTTTTACGTACATGTTCCCGTTGTTCAGCATCGGTCGCTTAGACGACCTGAATACCATACGATCCTCAATTCATCGACCTTCACACGAGCCCGATGTAACTATCACTCCTCTAGCTGATTGGACATAACGTCCCGAGTATTGTGCGAAATTAGACAAACAATGAACAAAGCAATGAGCATAAATTCATTCTGCAAGAGTGGCGTTTTGTTGCAATATGACCCAAGTTTCCCCACAGGGCTGTGTCGATCAGCTAGAGCATTATCACCGTGAAACATCTGATCATTCTGGACAGACAACATTACTCGTAAAGGTTCTTGCAGTAAACCCTCGTAAATCTAAACAGCAAAAGTGTGAAACAATAATGACAACGAAACTGCTGCACGGCTGAGCAGATAATAATCAGTGCGTACATGTAAAAGCGTCATGAGTTGCGAGTGTGGGCCGTGCCTCACAAAAACCAAGTTTGTCGAGCAATGTGCATAACCAATTGAGTCGGAGGTTGTAATGGAATCCAAGTTAGTAATTGGTCCGATAGACGTAAGTCGTTGATATATATGAAGATTGTAAGACTGTCTACGATGTAACAATTATAGATCGACATCCAACGGATAGAGTATTTATGATGTCATTCTTGACCTGCATGTGAAAATGATCTTCTCCATAGTAGACTTGATTCGAACATAGCGTATGATGTCTATCGCTGAAGACGATATTTTGAAAACTACTGTTACCATTCAATTCGAATTTCCGCCATATTAGCCAATGTCCTCTGGACCGCGAAATTCAACGCAAACAGTTCCATTTTGCTTATTGCACGTTGATAACATTTCAACCATACGTCCCAATTCACAGGAACATTGTATACATCATTTCAATGCATTTCAATTCTTCAGGGATTACTAATTCAACTAAAAATTAGTTATCATCAATTCAGTAAAATGTCCATTTGGCACAATATCACATAGTGTAGCGAAAAGGCGTTCAATAAAGCACAATCTTTATTGTCCGACTCGCTAGTTCTCACGCCACACGTGCGCTCACGATTTTGAATCGCAATTCCAGTCCGCAACACCCTCAGGTTTCCGCTCACACGTCGTGTGCACTTCTACCCGGTTTAGGTGTGTGATTTACGCCTTCTATCTGGAGGTTTTCTGCTTGCCAACCTTCGTCCGTTGATCCGATTTCTTCGAGCGATGGCTTGTTCGGCCGCCCGTGCTGTCCTCCTTCCATCCATTGTGGGCTTTGATCGTGCCGAGATATTCCTGAGAGTGTTGGTATAATCAGGCCTTCAATTTGGTCATCCATTCTATTTCGGCCGCCATGTCTAGCCCGTTGGTCCGATCCGGTCGAGCGATGACTCATCCGGTCGCCCACGCCGTCCTCCATCCACTCGCGGTGGGTTTTTGAGCGCACCTCCCCCCTGTGTTGAGGTGTTCCACCGAGAGTTGGAATGCTCGTACCACCTGCCTGACAGTCCACCACAATAGGAGTAACAGGCACCTCGTTAAAGATATTCTCTCCTCATTCTACTTTTGATACAGTTAACAGCTATTATTAATTTTTACTCGAACTTGTTCCCACCGTGAAGCCCCTGTTGAACTGTAGACTTTAAAACGGAATAAACCCACTGAACCACCAAAAGCATTAAGCCAGTCTTTCAAATTGATGCTAACCAAAGCAACTAACGAGTACCACTTGACTATATCCATTCCTATCGCTGGTACTACAAACGTTTGACACGCGGCTCTCAAAAGTGCGTTTTAGAGACTGGTTGCTAACCCTTGACAACTTGTCGCTTTTTTCCAAAAGCCTGGTAACCAACTCAAACACGATACAACACTTTCAGCAGTGAACCTTTGCGGACCAATCTATAAATCAGACAGTTCCACTTTTGTGTAGAAAGACAATCATTATCGAACACAAATCATAAACCCACATCCATCAAGGTAAAGCACATCGTTATCCACCACTGTGTTTGTGTCACCTGAAGCACATTTCTCAAAATACCTCTGATATTAGGTAAATCATAAAGGAACAAAACACTGTGGCTGACGTAGACAAATGAAATCGTTCACGAAAGGGTTGGGTTGGGCACTGTAGATCGGGTTCGTCTCCCGGGATGGAGCCCTCGCGACTCACAGAGCCGATGGCTTGAAACTTTAGGTGAGATGGCGGCCAACCGAGTTCAGTGGCGTGAATATTGTCGTTGTTTGTCCGAGTCGTTTGTGAAGTGAGCGCACTTAATGACGCGGGGCAGTGAAAGTCGTAAGGAAACTGTCTTATTGATGACACCTTACTTTTACTTACAGCTCGGTTGTTTGTTTACCAGGTGTAGGCGCCTTGATGTTGTATGTTTGAATATGGACGTAACTATTTTTAGTAGTTAGGTCCCCTCTCCTTCTCTTTGACCCTCTTCTCTACTCTTTTCTTTCCTTCGTGGTTGTGTGGCAGTTAAGCATCAGTGTGAACCACTAATGTATTGCTGTCTATGATGATGATGGTGACAAGTTACTTGTAATGAGAAATTGAGGTAGCAGACATAACGTGTCAACGTGGTTAATAACGTCAGTGTGTACGTGACGAGATTAGCAAGTTGATTTTCGAACACGTGTCAACTATAAGCATCAGGTGAAAAAGACATCGTTCGATTTTAGCTAATTCTAATCATATATCTCAATGAATATCGCAATGTAAAACGAGAAGAACCAGACAAAACAGGCAGAATTTGCATCAAACAGGCTATATCATTTAACCGATGACCACAAGAACACACACATACACATATACAGAAGGTGGTATGGGTGAGTGACGACTGGCTGACAGACCATCGATCAGGAATTTAGATATTACCACAATCATAGCAGCTATGAGCCTGATCAAGAGGTACTGTGGCTCGGGCCATCGCTCACCTCAACAGTGACGTGGAATGTCCTAGAGGAAAACGTCACTAAAATGTCAAAAAAAGTAACTGAAGGCCAAGCGGAAGAACTAGAAATGGTACGGATGCAGGTACGTTGTTGACTACGTCACATCACCATCTCGGGTAGCGTTTCTGGCCAGCCAACGGATAGCAGACTCCTATTCAAGTTACTCAATGCAACAGTCAGGGCTTTCATATTTCGTGATCATGTTGTTGCTTGACCACCACGCGGCTTTATCTAACTGCGGTACACGATCAGCTCACGTGCGGAATGCATGATTTAACCATCACAGGCTTTGTAGCTTAAGTAGTTGACCAATTGATCACGCATCCCAAGCGATCCGGAATACGCGCCGGCGAACAGCCATATCGCTCATGCACTCATCCCACTTGATGTGTGCTTCTTAGCGCAGACAACGGTAGTCAAACACAACAGGTCTGTTGACACCTTCGTTGCGAACGTGCTACGTTTCTAAATCACAGAGCAAAACACAACGCACAGGAGCATTATATAACTTCTCTCACAGCAACAACCGAACGTTTTGGACACCACAGATGGCGCGGACGGACAAACGCAACTCGAGCCTTTGTTGTCATCGCAGGCATCTCATCACCAATAGTACAAGCTGACGAAATAGTGCTACCCAAGTCTTAAACGGTTTGGCTGTGTTAAAGAAACCAGGAGTGGAAATGCCTCAGTCTTGAGACAGCATCTTTCCCATTGAAGGTGCGAAGCGTGTTTCATACAAACCGGTCTTGTCACTCGCTTTGTGTGCATATCTTCGGCAAAAGGGTAGATTAAGGTAATGTTACGTCGCCCAACCTGGCTTCAGGAAGAAACTTAACACCAAGCTCATTGGACTCCTCAAGTGCACCCCCCAAAATGTCACCTATGAAGAAACACAACAGGAGGGAGAAGATCAGATACCTGTAAGTGACTACCATTAAAAGTGATAAACACAGGGAACAACTGTCCACAAGCCCTCACTCTGTTTACACAGTAAGAATACGATTATCATAACAGATTCACGTATACCCTTGGAACATCCACGCAAAGAAAACATACCAAAAGAACGTTACGAGCAACCGAATAGAAAACAACCTTCACGTTTAAAGGATCATGATCGTTGGCTGCTTATAAGAATGACAATGTTCCAAGATCCGTCGCGAGGTGAAAAAAAAGATGATCAACACACTCTCGACCCGATCGGAATCCTGCCTGCTCTTCACGTATCTGGCTTTCTCTGAACTTAGTGAACCGACGTAAAATAAGGCCAGTGAGTAACTTGGACACAACAAACACCAAACTAGATGCCTCTGTGGTTGTCACATAGACTTCGGGCCCCCTTTTTAAAAACGGGAATTACTGCTGATGGTCATCAGTCACGAGATACCTGTTCAATCACCCCAATCGTCTACAGGAGTGTCGTCAGTTCTGATATCAACCTCTCTCCACCATCCTTGAAAAGAGAAGGAGAGAATGTCTGATCCAGGGGCTTTATTACGTTTAAATAAATTGAGCTCCAGGACCACTTCTGCTTCCGACGGAAGACCGTCTGGAATGCAATAACTGACTAATCGGGTCCCGTCGTCCACATGATCTGGTTGAGGCCAGCTGAACTGCTCTTCAAAATGTTCAGCCCACCTGTCAAGTCCGTGCGATTGACTGGTGATAAGTGATTCATCTTTTTCACATATGGTTTCACTTACACCGACTCGACGGCCAGTATAACCATGGATCAGGAAAGGAAGCCTTCTGCTATTCCCAGATAACAAAGCCCTCTTCATCTTTTTCGATTGTTCGACCAAGTAGTGCTCACGGTCTTTGCGCAAACTTTTAGTCAGCTTGCGTTTAAGTTCTCGACAGTCGTCATCATATTCAGAACCAGGGGGATCGATCGACGCTTGTTTGTGAGGTTTATCGACGTGACGGAAATCCAGTTCTGTCGCAACTGAACAGCCAAATGGGAGCATGCTTGTTCACAGCATGCTTTCATAGCTGCGGCGATTTGTTCCCAGTATTCATTAGGATCCTTCACCTGTCTCGAACTGGGCAACTTGTCCACCTACGCCTTTTGGTAAGCGTTCTTTACACTCTCATCGCTC